>JAPYZN010000422.1:0-47140 GCA_030522865.1 Psyttalia lounsburyi | reverse complement strand
ATCGGAGGGCTTTGTACTGGAGTTTGTTTAGTTTGTCAAAGTGGGAGAAGTTTGCATAGCGGAGGATGTGGCTCCCGTATTCTATAGAGCTACGGATGAGTCCCCTGTAAAAAGTGATAAGATTTTTGGGGTGCGCCCCATACCAAGTTTTTCTTAGAGATTTAATGAGTAAAATTATTTTAGCGCATTTGTTAGATAACAAGGTCCAATGTATCGCCATATTCTCCATCAGTTCTGGCTTTGATTTGACGTCAGAGGGGAGAGGGTACCTAGGCTACCAATACGAAAACACATGGGCAGGGTTGTGCACAGGTGTCAATATTTTTTACGTTAAAAGAAAAACCTAGCAATAAAATACATCGGAATTTTATTGCATGCAATTGTTATTAAGTAATTCTGAATATTTTTGTTGATATTTCATGTGAACCCGCTGAATTTATGCAAAGTGCAAAATTGAAAGATTATATATTCCCTCAAGAATGGTTTGCAATTGGATATCGAGTCCTTTTTTTACTTCGGGAAATTGTAAAAAAATGAGTGATCGTAGATTTCTCCGTTTTAGTCTACAAGGAACCGAGAAAATAAATAAAATCGACCTCTCGGTATTCTCAAAGCCGTACTAAGATGGCAAATTTCTTCAGGTTTGTAATTTTTATAATTCATCACAAACAACATATGAATTAAAATTTCAATTGTCCTCAATTTTCATTAAAAATTATCATAAAATTAAAATCTTTAACATCATCATTAAAATCTTTTTTTCATAGATTATGTTAATTACTTTTTATCAAATGCTTCACATACTAAGACAATAACCCGCACTTCGCGCGCATAAATTTGCGAGTAAATATGCAGCTTCCCCGATTGTCATTAAATAAATTCCGAAAAGCTTGTATGTATAATAAATTTTGTCCCATAAAAATTCCCTATTCAAGTAATTATTTTTGAGTTTATCATCAGGTACAAAATTATGCAGAGTATTTATATATTAATAAAAAGGTAATTAATGGTGGCTTTCATTGAGTTTAAATTTAAAAATAAAATTAAGGAATGACTTAATAAAATTTCAAGATCATTCTTCACGTTGCATATATGTTTGCTATAAATATTTATTATAGTCTTTACAAATTAATTTATATAATATATACCAAAAAAATCTGTATATATAAATTTTCTTATTGACGCAATGAAAAATACTTCAATAAATCAATTTTCCAAGCTAGGATAAACCTAAAACATTTCTAGGTCCACCATTAGCAGGGCGGAATGGATTACTGACCAAAAAAGTTAAACCTATTTTTTAATGGGGGAAAAAAATCTTGATCACTGTAAAACTAGGGCTCCAAGCCGTGTTAAACCGTCCCTGGGAGTAAGAAAAAGCACCAATGAACCGGTGGGGTTCCGGTAGTACCCGTGATACCAGTGGAATAATCCAATGATCAATCAGCCACCGTTCTCCAATATTGCGGAGCACAAACTGTCGCTCCTCAAGTTCTCAGTCAACTGGTGACTTGCCAGTGAGTCAGTGTCTGCCGAGGGGGAAAGTAGGTGTGGATAAAAAAATCACCCAAACAACTGGTGGCAAAGACCGAGGACAGGCGAGTGACACTGTAATAGTGGAGTAAAAAAATCACAACGAGGGAGAGGAGGGCATAGGACTGAGTGAAAAAAAATTATTTTCAAGCCAGATGCTTTCGCGCGCCGTCACGTGCGGTGGAGTGGTTTTTTTTGCTGCCGGTTACACGGACGATGTCCAAATTGTCGCGTACAACCGCCCTTGAGTACATATCGAGTTGGAGCACTGACGATGTTATAGAGGTGCTGAAGAAAGTGAGTAAATTGTTTAATCGAGTCGAATTGTCTGGGTTCTAGAGTTCGTTGCGATGTTTGCAGGGGTGGGAAAGTCGAGGTAATGTGATAGTTTGTTGATTGCCGAAGAATTCCAGGATCAGCAGTTACTTTAATGGGTAATACGAGATATTGCAGGGAAAATTCAACGTACGGCATGATTGTCGTATAGGTTTGAGGGATAGGATCTTCGGGAGTTTCAAGAAAATTAATAGAGAAGTCTATGATTTCCACTGAGAAATTCTATTGAATTTCTATTGAATTTTTGCGGCAATTATTGCAGCTTTTAGGGAGTACTGTCATTTGTCTCTGATGATAAACTTCATGACACGACAAATTGAATAGAAAAATTATATAGAAAAAAGTAAAAACCAATATAAGTAGAAATTTTTCCGCATTTATTGGAAAATTACATTATTCCTTATAGAATTGACTTGAAGAACACAGAAAACTTTTGTCATTGAAAATTACGTCAGAATTGTACTAATCACCCAAGAAATTAAGATCCTCTGAATTTATTCTAGAATTCTACTTGAAAAAAAACGTTTTACCGATTTTCCTCTCCACGTGGATTTGTTAGATATTTACAAGAAACTAATTGTAAAGGAAAATAGCCCTTCCGCTCTACAAATTTCCTTCCTGTTTTCCTCCGGTTCATTAACGTATTATTCTCTTCCCGTATTTCTTCCTCATTCCATTTTGGTCAAACCACCGGAGAAATACCGTGTCCAACCGCACTCAATTACGAAACGGGGATAACAGAATTCTGATGAAATTGTCATCAACGACTTCCTCGTCGCATCAAAAATTATTGTCATAAATTTTGCAGTGTAAAGTTAAATGTGCCCCAACGAGTGCTCAAAATTACTCGAGATATTTACCGGAAGCCATCGAATTATTCAGTTGTCGTTGCACAATTGCTTATTCTCTCCTGAATCTTGAGGATTTCACCGGTTTTCCCGGACTTTCCCCGTGTGCATCGCGTCTGAGAATTTCTATTTATCCCATTCTCTCTGTATATGACTTCTTGAGACCATTCAGTCGTAATAGGAACGATAATAATGTTATTTGTGGGCTTGTGAGTCGTGGGTGGATGCAAACGAAGTTATTTTTTACTATTTTCCGTATTGGGTGAGCAAACGATGTCATTCGAATAAAGTTAGTTTCATTTCAATGATCGGAAAAATTGACTGGCCGTAGAGAAATGTTTCAGTACAAATCGCCGATAATAAGACATGAATAAAAATACGTTTGACGTAAGTTCAATGCTCTGAGAATGCGCACACACCTGTGCATTCCGCGGATAGTACAGACGATAAATATGACTTATTTTTTGCGTCAGAATGACCTGGGGGAGTGCTGTCAAGCGGTACTTAAGCGACAAATCGACGGTGACGAGCTACTGGTGAGTAAAAAAGCGGCTCTGAAGAAGCATTTTATGGGCATTACCGAGTAATCTTATAGTCGTTCGAAAGTCCGACGCAGCGAAACTCAAATTTCACTGGGGACAGGCTTTCCAGACGTGGCCCGCATAAAATAATGAGCACAAATGTGAATCATAAGAGTAGCCCTCGGACATTTTTCCATGGATGGAATTAATTGGAGAGTTTTTGGTGCACTCATCCATTCATTCATTCCGATCTTTGGGACTTATGAATTACCGCTTAATAAAATGCTAACGACAATATTTTTACAATTCTAAAAAGTGTTAAATTGTGAAAAATTCATATTTAATTTTGATTTAGAGGCACGACAAAATTTTTAAAATGCCCGAAAATCTCGGAAAATTCAGTTAAAGAATTGCTACAGAAAATTTTAAATAGAAAAATTTACATCGATTTTCTACTAGACATTTTTTAATTTTTTATCTTTGAGAAATCGCATATAATTCGCAATAATCTCTATTGAATTAACAATAATTAATTGTTATAAATTATCCAAACGAACCAGAATTGGACATCTATTTCGTTGACCCGGGAAAAACGTGAATTTTCAAAAAAGTAATCAAATTTATTAGAGGGTAATACCATCGAATACCAGTTATCTCGTTATTCTTTCGCTCCTTTTTATCAACATTTTTTTACTCAAACTCTCTTTTTGCCGGATGGCGCTTCTGATAACGCGAGACTTCCGTCTGTCCTGGCGACAAAGCCCTGAAGTTGGTTTTTTCAACTTCTGTTTGTCCCCTCTAAGTGATGCTAATGCGAGTAATTAAGTGACGTCTTTTTTCGTTTCAGCACTTGAACACTGGTAAATTGGCACTCTGGAAGAGCGATTTGTCACGTGATCAAATATGGTAATGAAAAGAGGGAAGATTCATTTGGTTTGAGGAAGAGAGACTCGGAGAGAGGAATTTGTCATGATTTATGGCGAATTTTTCAGGTCCGGAATGGAATGAAGACAAAAAAATGATGCACACTTTGTGAACATCTTTCTAGCATTAAATATTCCACTAAAAACGTCTTCCGACCATTTTTTTTTAGGAAATTGAAAAATAAATAACTCACTGAACTTACTCAATCCATTTTTTCAAATATTTTAAAAATCCCAGGTTTTTCATGTTCTCAAGTTTAAAAAATAGTGTGAACAAACTTAAAATAATAATTTTCATAGATCAGAAAATCCCGTGTAAAAAAGTCTTTAGATCGATTTCCGTAAATTCATTTTCCAAGTTAACATTTTTTTGTAAATACTCAAAAAATTTGTGAATATCGTTTGACTAACTAAATTTATCAAAAGTTATCAGAGCATAGGAATGTCAAAATGCACAGAATGACCTGAAAAAAAAACATTCTGACCAATTTCTCTGACTTTTCTCAAAGTTATTCCCGAAATAATTTACGTATCCAATTCCAATTCATCACTCATTTCCTACCACTTCAGTCTTGATAGCATAAAAAATGAAGCAGACAGCAATCAACACGATAAAATATTCCCATAAACCCATCTATATGTATATCATTTATACGAAAAATGATGAAATGTTGTGATTGTTAGATATGAAAATTGATTGAAAAATAATGCATACGTATTTTTTTTCTTTTAAAAAACAACGAGGAATACACAAGTTATAGACGACTGAAAAAGTCGAATTAATGTCATAGGGTCGATGTTTCTTCAGTTGGCTGTAATGTTCAGATTTTTTGTTTTGTCACGAATTTCAAAAAATATGTATCTAATATTGTCCATCCAATTTTATTTTTTATGCCGTTTGTTTTCAATTTAAAAAATTGCTTAAATCCCTCCGTGATACGAGTCTTTCACGCCTTTTAAAATCGCCTTTAAAATCGTCTTCTCTCCAAATTTAAGGACACTATGGAACTTCGTAGAGAATATAGTGCGATCACCGGAGGACTACGTTCCACCGGCGTTGCATCTCCCGCCAGACGAGCAGATGAGCGACTCTGCTTCTTGGGGTTCGGACTTCGACGACCACGAGGACGCCCCCGAGGAGGCGAGGGCGGTTCCCGCCCAAGCAAATCACCCCACTGAACGTAACGCAAATTTCCGTAATAGTCTCGCTCTGTTCGAGCAGAATGGCATGTCTCTGAGCAGAAAAGTCTCCCTGAAATCCCCCGACACTCCCGAGAGTATTTACATGAACTGTCCATCGGACGAGGAGAGCACGATCTACATAAACGTCGACTCCCAGAAGCCGGCCCCTCTCCGAGGTGTTTCCCATTTGCAGAATAAAATCGAGGGTTCTCTCGCTGCGAAATTAAACGAAGAACTGAAACTGATAATCCAAAAGGACAATTCGAGTATGAAAAAACCGGAAATAGCGCCGCGGCCGAGTCAGGCGCCGTCAGTGCCCTCGAAGCGTCCCCAGATGACGACCATCAGGCAAAAGCAGATAGTGAAAAAGCCCCTGCCACCTCCTGCGACCTCCAAGAGACTTCCCAAAGTTCCTGATCGTCCGGACGAACTCCCGAGACCCCCCAAAATGCTCCAGAATTTCGATTTAGTGGCGAATTTGCCGACGAAAACGGAGGAGAGTGACGACGACTACGAAGCCATTGATGGCCAAGTGGCTCTGCAGCATCAGCAGAGGTTTGGGAGCAAACAGTCAGTCGTGGGATCCGTGGAGAGCGTCTACAAGCCCTCAAGCAGCACAACCAGTCAGGACAAGGAGGATGACTTCTATGAGTGCATAACGGAAACAGTTGAGTAATTATTTTACGTAATTGAAGAACCTTGATTTTACGCTGGGACAAAAATTGCAGAGAATGTACAAAAAAAATCAGTGGAAAATATTAGAATTTGCTAGGTAATGTTGATCGATTTGAAGCTTTCTTAGTCTTCTTAGTTCTTAGTTTTTACCTGCCTCTATTGAAATGTACTCTTAGTAATCTGGACATAATTTCCCAGATATTAATTCGCATGACTTTTCACTATTGCAGCCGGACGACACTGCCTACTACGTCCAACCCATCTCCTCACCGATGATATCAGCAGGTCCACCCCCACTTCCATCTAAACCGACTACACCTGACACTCCAGCCCCCACAAATCCTCGGAAAATGAGCCTCCAGTATGGTTCGTATTATAATATTTTTTCTCGATACTAATACAATAGTTTTTTAGGATTACGGGAATAAATTATTATTATTGACAATCGAAAAATAAGGAATGAGATAAAATGTAAAGACATAACTGAAAAATCAATTATTCTAAATAATAATAATTTTCTTCAGTAAAATATAATCAAAATGAAATTATTTCTCTTTGGGAGAGATGGGAGGGGGGAGTAACTTTGTAACTTTCCCATAAGCTTCAAATTATCACCTTCAGTGAATGGACTGCGAAAACTCGGTTTGAAATTAGAAATGTAGGCAGCACTTTTCTATTTGCTCTTATCAGCAAGGGTTCCAAAACATAAATTATTAATTGGATTTCTGTGATTCTCCATCATTTCAAATTTTTTTTTTAAATTGATCGATCAACAGAACAATACATATGTAGGAAATACTGTAAAAAATCAAAGTTCCTATATGTACTATGAAGTATAGATGTATAGTAAGTAAGAATAGATCAGTGACAAAAAACGTTACCCTCTTTTTTTTATTTTAATAAAGGGATTTGGTTTTTTGATCATAACTTGAAAACTAATCGACCTGGGCACTCGGAGCCAACGGCATTCGATTCCTGAGCCGAAAATACATAGGAATAGCCCTTCGGAAGAGCCAAAAAAGGGCTCGCTAGGTTTTTTTTGGGTTCATTTGGTTTTTTCATCATAACTCGAAAACTAATCGACTTAGGGACTCGGGGCCATGGCATTCGATTCCTCAGCCCAAAATACATAGGAATAGACCTTCGGAGAGCCAATAAGGGGCTCGCTAGGTTTTCGCGTTTTTCTCGCTCAATTTGATTTATTGATGATAAATCTAACACTAATCGAACTAGGGACTCGGGGCCAACGGCATTGGATTTCTGAGCCCAAAATACATAGGAATAGACCTTTGCAAAAGCCAAAAAGCGGCTTTTTCCATAAACTTCAAATGATCACCTTCACTGAGTGGACTGCGAAAACTCAATTTCAATTGAGAAATGTGGGCAGTAATTTTCTATTTGCTGTTATCAGCAATGGTTTTAAAACGGAAATTATTCATTGGATTTCTGTCTCCATCATTTCGAAATTTTTTTTTACGAATACAATAATATCTGAAAAAATTGATCGATCGATACATATAACAATACAATTACATACATATAGCAAATTCTGTGAAAAATCAAAATTCTCATACTATACAGTATAGATGTATAGTATAGTAAGAATAGATCGATGACAAAAACGTTATCCTCTTTTTTTAACGAAGGGAATATTTGTTATAAAACATTTCGATATAAACAGTTAAATTGTCAGAACTTGCTTGGGTGTTCCACTAAGTTTTTACATTTTTACATCACCAATGAGAAATCGTCATTAAACATTCAGAATCACTAAGATGTTATGCAGTTTCAACAATTTACTGGTATTGGATTAATCATCAATATGCAATTTCAATTGTTTCTTGCAATGCTAACTTACTCATCTCAGTGCAAATTAACAAACCCCATTATAGCATATTTCTAAAGTTAATGATTCCCGACCCCTCTCAGCAAATACAAAAGTACGAAAATGAAGAGAAAAAAGAGCAAAAAATTAGCAACACGTGGAATGCAACTGGTGGTTCTCACTGGCACTTGAGATTCAATTTTCGAGGGAGTCAGTGGGCCTCAGCAGCACTGACTTGCCACTTGCCCTTAATCACGTAGTAAATATGAAGTGCTCGAAAATCATTGTCCACGATCGCTCAAGCATCTCGGAATTAAGTATCCCCTCGTAATTCATCGATCATTCGTGCTCTGCAATGAGAATGCCCACGGGAATGTGCTCATGCTTTTATCTTCGGATTACGCAACGATTACTGGTCGGTTTGACTCTCCGTTTGGCTAACGAAGTGACTGACATGATCGTGAGAATCAAGAGAACCATCTCCAGGTGCTGCTCAACCGAGAGTGATCTATTTGAACCTCCAGGTAGCCTTCGGGGCAATGTGATTGAATTTATTCTGGGACGAATGGAGCCCACATGCCGAGAGACCACCGGAACGATTTCGGGGGCTCCCATCGGACCTCCTCAGTTAGTCCTCAGTGCTCTCCCTAGTCAGATCGCTCTTCCTCAGTCATTAATATTAATAAATATATTTATAATAGTTATTCATTAATTAACACTTCGTTTGGTAAAATTAATTTCGAGAATTTTTCCACAATTTTTCAATTAATTTTTAAACTGCGAATTTTGGTCGCGGAGTTTTCAATTTTTTTTAAATCAGATTACTCAGCGATTTTACTAGTCAGATCAACCTCGCTTAATTGTGATAGGAAATAACGACCCAATTATTCTACAATTTGTGTTGTTTGTTGCAACTGGATTTAAAAATCGTTTTTCACTTTATCCGAAATTTTTGTCTCCATGATCGTTCACTTCGGATTTTATCGAAACTCGTCAGTTATTTTGCAGTGATCTTAATAAATTTACGATACTGATTCTTTATGTTATTCTTCGTGCATTAAAATTTATTTTGAAAAACAATTTACAAATTTTTTGAGGGATTTTTAAACGATTCGAAAGTTTACGTCGTCTTTTCACGTTCAAATTTATCGAGTTTGAGTTTCATTGGTGAAGCATGGCATCAATCAGTGATCCAAAACGAATAACAACATTTAGCAGTGCTATCCGAAAACAGCCCTTCTCCGAGTGTTTGACACAGGCTGCCCTCACTCAAGCACGATTGAACCTCTCCAGTTAGTACAGACTCAAAATTTGATATCGAAAAATTAAAACAAGTTGATATCGCAATTTTGTGCACAAGAAGGAATTTTGATTAAAAAAATTCATCCCGCAAACTTGAAATCCACTCTATTGAGATATTTGACACAGAATTTTTATTGGCTCGTATTACCTGCATTTTTTTTACTCTACTCTTAGTTTTGCACCAGAAAAATTAAAGAAAAAACCTTGAACAATTTTAACAGAAGAAATTCTGTAACAAAATATCTGAAAAGAACAAAAAAAAAATGCATATCTGTGTTATTTTCAGCAGAATATTTTCTATAAGTTCAGTAGAAAGGCAATAGAATTGTCTAGAGAATTAGTTGCGATTTTCAATTTAATTTGTTCGCGTGTGTTCTAACCAAAATTTGACAATTCGACGATATGGACATCGAATGGTTCAAAATTTCTATTCAAAAGCAAAAACAAAAGTTTGGGTCAGATACTGAGATTAAAGTAGATTATTTATGTACTATCGAATTACGAGAGTTAAAATTTTTGGTTCCATGAAATTTTCGCAGAACGCCCGCCAGAGAAGAAACAATCTCCACTACACCATTCTGGTAGCAACTCGTCTCTGTCGGAGATGAGAGCGACGAGACCGCTTCCACCACCTCCCGACAGACTGACATACGTGGATCAACCCTGGTTTCATAGTATTACTCGAGAGCAAGCTAATGCTCTTATTAGAGAACGTAAGTAAATTTGAAACAAATTCGAGTCATATCGGATCCCATAATTTTGTTGAAGCCGTAAACCATTTGGTAAATCATAAAAAATCCAAAAAAATAACATTATTTAAACATGCAGTGCGAATGGTGGAAAATTATGTTCTTGCTCCACCACTGTTGCACTCCATGCATTCCGGAAATTTCCTCCGAAACTAGTGGGTTTAGGAAAAAACATCGTAAAATCATATTGGTAACATGTGAAATTTGGAAAAAAATGTTTTCTTACATTTTTTTTCTTCAATTAGTTGTTATCGAGATAATTAACAGTTAATGTTCAGAAACGTGGAAAATTAACATACTGAGTTCCATTGATCTTTACTACTTTTATTTTGGGAGTATGTCCAAAACTACTAGGTTTAAGAAAAAATGCGATAAAATATTTTTTGTAACCCATAAAATTTCGAATGAAAAGTGTCTTTTGACGTTTTTTTATACAGGCACTTATTACACACAGAGAAATCGAAAACTAACTTTTTAAATTTCATTGCTATTCTGTTGAGACTACTTTGGAAATATCTTTAAAGCTGATACATTAAGAAAGAAACAAGAAAGAAACATTTACAAGAAAATATTGATGACAATATGTTAATGATTCATTTAAATCATTGTGCAGGTCCTCACAACGGCTATTTCCTACTGAGGCCTTCAAACACAAATCCAAATAACCCATTCGTTCTCACCCTGTGGTTCAATGATGGTGTTTACAACGTTCAAGTTCGTAAACGTCCTGATAACAGGTAAATTAAAGTTCAATAAATAAATCATCCAATAGTATAAGTTAGCCTGTAAACTAGTCTCTCCAATAATCTAGAACTATTGGAGAGAGTGAGGTGTTCGAGGGTAAAAAAATCATGTCGACGATGTTGAAGACTTAAAAAAAAATTAACAATTAAGAAAATAAAATTAGAGAATTAATTTGAAGGATATTCCATGAGAAAAATAATTATAATTATGAAGTTTCAGAGATGTTTAATTGAAAGTTTCCAATTAATCAAATAGAGATTTTAAATCTTAAATTTTCTCATCTTGAGATATTTTCTATACAATTGCTTTGGTTCAAATTGTCCCAGTATTATCGTAAAATGTTCTTGATAAAAAAAAAAGAAAAAGAGAATGAAAAATGGAAATTTTAAACCACCGAAATTGAATAGAAAGTATCTGAAATCATAAACATTTGTATCAACAAGTGTTATACGAGCTTTCTTTACAAAATCTCCATCGAGTTTTTCAGTAAAAGAAGCCCAATGAATTTGTCTAGCAAATTCCCCAGAATTTTTACTTCAATTATTTCGTACCTGCAATAAAAGGAAACTTAACTAGAACAAAATCATTACAGATACGCTTTAGGCTCTCCCCGAGCCCAAGAGCAATCATTCACGAGTGTCGAGGAGATCGTGCAATATCACTCCCGCGAGGAGCTCCCCCTCTGCAGAGGACGTGTCCAAACTGGGAGCACTTTATTAACGGATACGCCCCCAAAAAGATCAAATTCCTGAGTAGTAAGTCACATGACTCAATCGAAATCCAACGACGCTGGACTGATATCATCGACGTCGTCGCTGCCTAATTCCCTTCTTTACGACTGATTTTTAAAGAATTCATATGCCTTTGCATCGTGACCCCTGCACTGTCACCCACACAATGACTTCATGCAAATTCATCACGATTGAATGCAAAGACGTCACTGGTCTTCGTCATGATTAAATAGTGTCCATATTTACTTAACTGTGAACTTCTTCACCAAGTGATTCAGGAAACGAATTGTTGGAAACTTTTTCCAATAATTTTATTGAGTGTTCTAAATAATTTCTTGAGGTGACACGTATGAAGTAAATTCGTAGAAAAATTGCAGTGGTCATAAATAAGTCTTACTTCTTCGTAAATAATATTTTTGATCATGAGGCAGAAAAAATTTTCTGACGAATATGAGGTTTCCAACACGAGTTGAAGCACGTATGAAAAAATTTAATAGAAATTCGTAGTAAATTCGCTAAGAAGTTCTTTCACGATTTCTATTGGAATTTCATTGAAAACTCCGTTTTTGCCGATTTCTATAGGATATTTGTAGTAAAGGGTATAGAATATTATAGTAAAAATTTCATAGATTTTGTATTTCTCTTTGAATTTTGCTGTTGAGACTTTTAGTACTCAAATTATTGACAGTTGCAAACATATTCCGTGCAGAAGTTTTTTTTACTACATGACAAAAAATTGTTTGTTGAAAATTGTGAAACTCATTGTTGCAAAAATTGACTCATTTACAGTTCTACGTTATTTGATATTCCCATAGGCATTTTGCGTCTGAAAAATGTTTGTTTAATATGAAACAAGGGATTGTAATTTGTTGTTTTGACATTTCAATAATTGTAGACAAGAATTAATTCTCAAATTCTTAAATGTAATTCGTAAATCGCCTTTTGAATCCGATATTTCGGTGCTCCTCGACTCGAATGAAAATCAACCCATTATTTTTTTGATAATTTTCAACCAACGATTTTGCTGCTCTAGACGAGACTTATTTGATCACTTGCTCGGTTGTCTACCAGCATAGGATTTTTATTGAAATTTGTATTAGTTTTCGGGGGATTGTATTGAAAATGGAAATGTTCAAATTAAAGTACTGCACTGAAAAAATCAATAGAAATTGATTTTATACAAATTCTTCGGTTCAAATACTTAAAATCTTTTTAATTTTTGAAATAAAAAGCGAGCGAAAACATTCATTTTGGAGAATTCTCTGAAGATCAAAGTCTACTGATTTTTTCTCTAAAATAGTTCCTATTGGACATTTAATGCGTAAAAATTGATTGTCCACTAGAAGTTCAATAGAATTTTCTATTGATCATTGGATTTGAGAAAGAAAATCGTTAAGTGTTCCTAACTATGTAACAGTCGAACTACTCAATATATCTATTGCGAAAAAATGAGCGAAAAATAGGAAAGCAAAAATTCATCTATTCAATAGAATTAACGAAACTTGTTGACACATGGGAATTTATTTGAACACTGGACGATTGACTTTACTGTTTATAAATATGCATTTACTTTAGAGTAAACTATTTTATATTTAATATATGATATCCACTTGTGATTGTCCTTGAATGTTCAAATGGAAGATTAATAAGAGAATATAGATTATTTGTATGTGATAGTTGAGGCGAGTGGGGAAGTGCCAGACGAATGACCCAAAATTTTATGATCATTTGTCCCTGTCTCCTACATTGACATCGAACAAATAAAACAGAATATGTGAACCATTTGTAAGTCTGAGGTTTCATTCCGCCGGATTCATTTTTCGATTCCCCATTTCGATATGACTATTGTTTTATTTTCTGACAGAAGTAAGATGGGTAAGTATTACTTATGGTACAGATAGTGTCCTTCAACGGAACAATTTCGTTATTATCAAACTTTTTATTCCGCTCTTATAACTTCAAAAATTTTTGCGATTTTGAAAAATGTAAATACATATTAAAAATTTTACTAGAAAATCTCAGCAATTTTACTAGATAATTGTATTAATTTTTAAATGAACTTTCTAATAATTTACAGGCTTTTTCTGTTCAATAGAACACTTTTTATAGAAAAAAACCAATTGAATTCTATTTCAGTATACAACGTAGTCTATTGAGACATTTTATACAGACTTTCTGCAATGGAACATTTAATTTTTTTTTCATTCTAAGTTTATTTTTTCGTTATCAAAGATACTGAGCAATAAAACCACTTGAAAAATTTCGGAAAACTTTTATAGAAATTATTCGAAGAGAATAAGTTGTATAAAAAAGAGATTAATATTGAATATTTTTTATGGAATGTTGGCTGATTTACTAACAAAACTTTCACCGGATCTTCTGCAAAATTTTTGCAATGAGAATTGTAGCATGAAGTGACCATAAGTAGGATTAACAATAAAAAGGACTTGCTAAATATATGGTCTCCAATATTAGTACTTAATTATTTTATTGAAAGGATTTTCGTTGGAGTGCTCAATTTCCTCTTGAATTTCCCACTCGAGATACCATAGCCCCCTCCATTGACTCCATTTGTTTACATCTGCTACCTGTTCGGAGAGGTTATGGTTGCACCCCAATTTTCGCTGTTACTATGTCATGACCGTCATGACACGTGAGACCAGTGGTCAGAAATACAAAAACAATTTCACTGATTTATTGGTTACTTCATCGTTCATGTGCTAGTGGTATTTTTCAAATATAAATAAATGAATAATGGATTCGTGCGTGGTTTGTGGAGGTGTAGAATTTTACACAGAGTCGGGATTTTATTTCTGTCAACAATGTGAAACCCAACAAGAGGTAAAAACTAATTTATTAATTCGTCTAATTATTCAGTTATGTATTTATTTATTTATTTCTCTGGAAAACCCGTCCACTAGTTAAAACCAATAATAGGACTTGAAATATTTCTGAATAGAATAATTCACATGCAGACTAGACTGTTTCTATAATTTAACGTTAAAAGTTAACAAAAAATTAATCATAGAATTTAGGAACAGGAAAACTATAAAAAGACTGAATTAAAATAATATTAACTTCTTCAGGCCTTTGTCTTATTGGTTGATTTTTATTACATTTGTTGATTTTGTTTTATTTATCTTTTTTTTTATATTTATCTAAATACCTTGATTTATCAATTGTCTAACAATAGAAAATTCCAGGTAGTTAAGGATTCCCTACGCACTTTACTTCTAAATTTTTTACTTCAGTAATGGAATAAGTGTTCTTTTAGGGAAGACGAGAGGAGGTCGTGGAATATGCAGCTGATGCTTCGACTCATGTGACGAAGAAGAAGATCAATAGACGAAGTAAACTCCCCGATGAAAAAGGTAATATTTCCGTAAAGTGTTAATAAATCTGATTCTTTTTGTTCTATCAAATGATGAATACTTTCTATTCAATATTGAATATGCTCATAAAGAGAATCGTTTTCGCCCCTGAAGGGAAGACAACGTATGGCCGAATAGACGGACATCAAATAACAAATTGCATTTTCAGAAATATCACTGAGCTGGACATCTTGGGAAACCTTTAACTTCATCCTCAACGGTTGGACGAATGAGTTGATCCTTCTGGGAGCAAGCCCAGAATTCAAAATAACTGTCCTTCAATTGTGGGCGACGTACTTGGGAAAGTTGGAAGTGGCCTTCAGGTCCTTCAGCAACAAATGTCTCCCCCGATTGCCACTCTTCTGTCGCAAGAAAGACAGTGAAATCGTCTTCGGTACGTAAACTCAATCATTTCAATTAATTCGTAATCGAAGCTACTCGAATACAAGAAAGATTTTTTTTTCAATCGTACATCATTGACTAGTTAATACTCCTAAATTTTTGGTGAACTTTCTATTAGTTTTTGACAATTTCTGTTAAAATATTCAATAAAGAATATTCTGTAAAAAAATCTATGGAATTCTCTGTTGCTTGAAACTTATCCTATTGAGATATTTTCTACAACATTCTCTTGCGTCAATATTTCTACCTTTTTTGTCTAATTTTCTTTGGGAAAAGAAAGTAAAAATGGGATGAATTAAAAATCTGAAAAATATGGTCCCAAATAATCCTTTAGAAATTCAATGGAATTTCTAGAGGACTTCTGTTGTAATTCTCCACTTTTTCTATTGAAATTTTTTATTATTTAAACTGAAGGAGTTGAAATTAGAACTGAGTGAGTTCAATAGAAATCCAATAGAGATTCCTCTCGAATATGTCAAGATGTTCCATAAAATATATTCTTATGTTTGGCTTCCACTTGCTGCAGGCCCTCAATCAAAAGAACCATCAAGAGTCAAGAAGAGGAAGAGAGCTCCGTCCAGTGCCACGTCCGACGGCGAGTCTACCCATGTCAGTGACCTTAGCTTCGGTCGACTATTGTCCCAAAGAAGGAAAAAACTAGTCGATCTCGAGTACCAGAAATACCTAGACACGAGTGAATCAGAGACCGATGGCGCCAGTTCAATTAATCAGAGTCTTTACAGCATAAAATCTGATGCTCTGCAACCGAAGAAACGGACAGTGCCTATTTACCTGAATTCTCTTGCTCAAGCCAGCAAGAACAAGGCTCGGGAATCCTCCAAGAAGTATTCAATGGACAAACGCGCGAATGCCAGGCTGGGAAAGCTAAATGCACATAGATCAAGTGTGGAGCATCTCACCATGCAAGATGTGCTGGCAGTTGTCAATCTTGCACTGCGAATTGATGATGAGAAGATTCATCTCAGCGATTTATTAAGGTAATGCTATTATTATTTTTTTTTTTTTCCTCTTGAGTGAGATCACTGAATGGTCTTCGAGGGTTTCGACTTCACCTCGAAGACCGCCCAGCAAGCTAAGCGATACCAACGTTTCCTAATCGCTCTGCAGTAGAGCTCCCTCCAACCAGAGGGTGAGCTCTACTGCAGTCCAGAATCATGCTGCCTAAGTAGGGAGGGACCCAAGGTTGACCGCCTTCTGCATCTGGCCAGCCAGCATAAGGGCTTGACGCCTACACGCCGGGATCTTTTCCAACTCAAATATGAAGGACTGCTTCATCCCTCCCAGAGAGCCTATGATAACGACAATCTGATACTTGAGCCGCTTTTCCGCTTCCTTTACCGTGATGTTGCCTTCAGCCGGAGCCGAGAACTCAATGACATAGATGACCTTGTCATCGAAATCGAATGCTATTATTATTATTATTATTATTATTATTATTATTGTTATTACCATTTTTGAAGCAATTTCTGATTCTCCGAAATAGAATGCCAAACATAAACAATAACTTCCTTATCGGAAAGTTACAAACGTCCTGACCAATAAAAATTTAAGGGAAAATCCTGCGGAATTCACTAGATAATTATATTTTATTGATTGGGTTCCGTCGAAATCATCAATCAAATAATTTTGTAAAAAACCTTAATTAAGGTTTATTAATAGAATTAAATTTTCCCATCCAAATTAACCTATTGAAATAGGTTTTATTGAATTTTCACAGCTAGAGTTTTCTCACTTCTTTAGTGCTATTTATCTTTTTTTACATTTTTTTTTTAAATAATCAAAAATAATTCAGAAAATCTTAGGTGAAATTTAAAGTATGTCTATTATAATAGAATAAGTTGTAAAAAAAAGTAGATTTCCAGGAATTTTATATGGTATATACTTTCCTAAGTATTGGACTAGAAAGAGCGAAAATAAAATCATGAATCCACGCCTTTGAAGTAATACTTTGCAAAGAAAATTATGACAAAATCAATAACGAAATTTTTAAAAACAAAATAACTCATCGATTGATGATTACCTCAGATTCCAGGTGGAGGGGCATATGTCCATAAAAAAAATGGATCACTTCTTCCCAGATGAGGATCCCATCCCCTCAGATTTAAAGAGAACCGTTTTTACTGAGAATAAATATGAGGGAATACGGGAGGCAACTGGAAATCTGGCTCATCTACTAGGAGTTTCCCAGATTCCAGAGCCAAATATTGTTGAATTGATTCGACGTTACTGCGCAGATCTGCAATTACCAAGTTTGTAGCAAGACGATTGACCACTAGATCATGCACAGAAGCGTTTATCTGACGTTTTAATGACTCAATTTTCAGAGGGAATAGCCTTGTATACCGAGAGGATGATTGCGATGTCACCACCAAAACTCACTTTCGAAAAGCGGAATACTTCATTACCACGTTACGAGGCTAAAGTCATGTCAGCTATTATAATTGTCATGAAAATTTTATTCGGACTGGATGGAGTTACTGAGTATGAAATATCAAGAGCTGTAGAGAGAATTAATTTGTAAGTATTTATTTATTATTTTTTTTATCAATTTATCTACCTTTAATCATCCATTAGTTTATCAGTTAGTGCAGAAATCAATTCAATTAAATTCAGATAGTGGAATGATCCAAATTAATTGAAAAACCTCTCGCAAATTAATGGTAGTATTTCTCTCCTTCGTTATTTTAAGTTAATTCGTTTTTAAGTGTTTGAGAAATCAATTAAGTCCTCATTTGTTTACAACCTAGAAATTATTAATTTTCTAAATTTCAATTCAATTAAATAAATGCCTACAACCCAATGCAAATCAGAGATCTATTTAATCAGTCGATTCAGTCCCGATATTAATTCAGTTGAACGGAGACGATAATGTGAATAAATGAATTCAAAATCCCCTTGTATAATTGTCCACGGGGGCATCTCCACAATTGATGACCCCTGGATAATGGAAAAAGTTTCGGCATGTATAAAATCCGCGTCCCGAGGATATCGTGCTCTCGTGTCGAGTCAGAATTCTGTGGATGCTGTGGAGGATGCTCTTTGGTGGCTGGAGAATGACGAGTTCTTGAACTGCGGCTATGGTTGCTCTCCAAATGATCAGAACCAAGTCCAGATGGACGCAAGTATCATGAATGGTACCACATCTGAACGCGGTACCGTCCTAGGATTGAGGGACGTGGAACATCCCATTTCTGTCGCGCGGTATGTCATGGAGAATTACAGAAATAGAATACTCTCGAATGATTTGATGAAGAGAATGAAAAACATCCCGAGATTCTGGATGACTCCGGGAAATATGGATCCTGTTTGGGAAAGGGATGAAGAAGTCAAAAGTAATGAAAGAAAATTTGAGATTCTCTTGTTGTTTAGACTTTGGGGATGATTTTTTGCCTCTGCTTTAAATAAATAAAATTAGGATGTCAATTTATTAGTTGATTTATGAGACGATTTGGAAATTCCATTGCTTTAAATGATTTTGACCCTTGTCTATGAATTAATTTTTTGTATTCTTTTATTTGTCATTTCTTTGGTTTTATCGAAGTATTCTCGATTTGAAACCTCTCCTCTAGCCTGCCTCTCCCTCCTTTCTTTCTTCTTCTTAGTATCTGCGGTATCTTTGCCGTCTTACACTTAGCTGGGCCTCATTCGAGCTAGGACTGCACGGGAAACCATGTAAAACCCCAGTCACACAGCCGGCCGATTGTGCAGTGCCCTAATGTATTAATCTGTCTCACTGACTAGATAAAGACACTAAGCCGCTACACCGTGCCTACCGCCCGTAATTTTTGTGCGAGCGAGATGTTCCTGATCGGTCACCCATCTAAGTACTAACCCATCTCAACGCAGCTTATCTTGGATGTCTACTAGAGTAACACCTGGCCCGCCCAACCATTACGGCCCGCTCTATGCATTAATTACAAACAGTTAATTTTCAAACGCAAGTCCAATTGGAAACTCATTTTTTGTAATAAATAGATCCCCAAGAATTAAAAATATATCATTGAAAAAAACTAGAGAAAATTAGGACCATTTTAAAGAGCATTTTTAAGAAATATTGAAAAGTAAGTGAGTAGAGGGTGGATTAAAAAATGAGAAATTTTTCATTGGAAATGCCCTTGAACCGACGTCAAGAGGGAAGAGGGAGGATGAAATACGAAATCGTCCAATCCTCCGCATACAGGCCATTAATTTAAAAAAGACACTGACATAATTTTCTGCAGTTTTTAAGTTTGATTTGATGCCAGACTACGCCGCACCCGCGACAAGAAACTTGACAAAAAAGTGCGCTGCTAATCATCTGTCACTTCACGTGGTCCATTTTCTCAATTATTCCTTCCAATTATTTAACAGTTTTCATTTGACCCTCTACCAACTTATTTCTCAATATTTCTTGAAAATGCTCTTTGAAAATGTTCTTAATTTTTTCTATTTTTAAAAAATGTATATTTATAATTCATGAAGATCTAATTATTACAAACAACGACTTTCCAAATACACCCCTTTGTAGATAAACAATTCAAGACAACATTCGGCTGGGATACACGCGGGTTTTAATCCAAGTTCTTCGGGATCGTGCAAAATTGTATATTTTTGCCGCTGATCAGTTTCCAAAGGAACTCAATTCATCTACAAAAGCCCTTAAAATTAAATTAGATCACAGTTGTGGATGCATATCCTGGGACGGGTTCAATCTGGTAGTGGGTACAACAGGGGGTGGTCACCGAGGAAAGCCCGCTGGAGCCGTATCAGATGCCGGAATAATTGGCTCTGGACTCTTCGCCTCGAATGTTCTCGCCTGCATCATCACAGGCCCAGTGAACTCCTTGATCAAGCTGAACTTGGCCAGTGAAGTAGTCGAAGAGGCGGAAAAACTCGACAGCTGCCCCGAGAAGATCCTCGAGGAGCAAATAAACAAGTTGAAACGATTTGACGAGGCCGCTGGAGGCATCATCTTACACTCTAGTGGATGTGCCGGGGTCTATTTCACTGCTCCATGTATGCCTTATGCAGTAATTAAAAATGATTGCATTGTCTATGGGTGGGATATGTGCCAGAGACATTATCGAAAGTATTCTAATGGAGACGAAAAAAATATGTGCCGGTGTGAAACTGAAATTTGAAACTGCTTCTAAGTGTTTTTCTCGATTTTTATTATGTGAATGTTTAACATTTATTGCTACAGCTGTAATTGGATTTTGAAATATGACTGGTGTGCAAATTATTTAAAATTGAAATGTTAAATATATTCATTCGTTTTGTCATTTCGAGATCAGTTTATATATTTATATTTTTATTTATTTGTATCCCCATTTTTATTATATTCCCAAATATCAGGATAAATGATAAATTTTCAGATGAATAAATTCGCTGCTCTTTTGGTTTAGAATTGCAGATTGAAATACAAAACTCCTCTTAAACGTTTTTCACAATTATTATTATTATTATTATGGAAAACCTAATATATTTATCCGTACAACATGCAGGAAATTCATTGCTATCGTTGTAATTGCATTTTTAAATCTTACTACTTGACGTATTATTTGCAATTCAAGTGTGAACGAGAAAACGATCTGTTTTATCATATCCGGCTCAAAAATTTTGTTTTTCCACCATTTCTTAACATTTTTCACACTCTAAAAGTATTGAGTATTGTTATATTTAGATAAAATATCTATTGTTTTAATAATGAATGGAATTGTCAACGACAAAGTTCCCGATTCAATGGCCAATTTCTATTGTATTTGAGCGGTTTTCCATTCTTTAATGGTAATTGCAAATCCTATACAATGTCACGAAACTTGACAAAATAGTGTTTTTAAAAATATTTTAATAGTATATTTCGTAACAAGTGAAAAAAAAAAGATTTTTGGTGAGTGGGAGGTTTATACCACGAGCCGAAGGGCTATAATCCCATGAGTCAAAAACCACTTTTTTCACGAGTGACGAACATAATTTTTCATTTCAAAAAACATGTTCCACCTTTCATAATTCACACTTCCCTTCGCAAGAAGAAATGTGCAACCTAATTTTTCATAGAACTAAATAAATTAGTACTCATTTCGTTCTGCACTTTCCAGAATTGCAGAAAAAAAAGATGCCCTAGACTCCAAATTGTTCAGCTTCGTCGAATGGCAAAGGTACATTGAGTGTCGTCGGAGTGTTATAATAAGTCAACATTCAGCCACAAAACACAGATTGGATCCAGAGGCACCATCGCAGAATGTCGACCAATATGTGAATTACCTGAGCAAATTCATGACTCCTGGAGATCCTAAGGCACTCCTGAAGTCACTGACGGAGAATATTGATAAAAATATGAAGGATTTGGCGGAGAATCTCCCGGAACCCGAGCCGGTGAGGAGCTTTCAACCCTCGCTGACACCAATGCACTCGTACCTCCAAGAGCTTCTGGTGAATGACGAGGTGGACCTGCCAAGTATTCTCAGACAGGACTTTAGCTCCATGAAAATTGGCTACATGACCGATACGAAAATGTGAGTGTCTTCTTTAGGATGAATCAATATATTCATAATCACAAGTATCTAAGAAAGTTTAGATATTTTTTTTTAATGGAAGGCCGAACTATCCCCATTATTTTCATACAAATTTTAGTGCACCAACTGACATTGGATAGTCAGCAGTGGAATAGAAAAAAATACGCAGAATGTGCTCTATATAAAGTTCAAAGATCATGTGTGTGACAAAAAATTCGGTTATTAATCTCTGCTGACGCCATTGCGGTTAATCGTTTTTCAAAATGAAAAAGTGAACTCCATATATTCTGGCACCACCGACAACACTTTTAGAATTTTGTTTAAATAAACGCGAAAGTAAAATTTACCGGCACAAAATACCCATACTTATAGTGAAGTTTCGCGAAACTGATGAATAAATTTGTTTTTTTGCATTACCTGCCGAAAAAGTTCACTTTTCGGTACGGTTTTTCGGGCGTAAAGTGGTACTTTTCCGTACAGTGTGCGTAAAAGTCAGAGGTCGTGCGTAAAGTGAAACTTGTGCGTAAAACTTCGCTTTACGCACTCGGATTTCACTTTACACATGACCTTGACTTTTCCGCACTCCGCACCCAAAAAAATCACTTTGCTCTCCAAACCTCCCCTCGAAGCGAACTGTGGCAAGTATTACAAAAAATTGGGTGTGCAACACGTGCGGATGGCCTTTTTCGCCTCGTGTGATCCCCAAGCGATACACAACTTGTGCGAATAAGTGCTACTTTTCGCACTAGTTGCACAATATACTATTGATGATGAAGAATGAAAACAAGGTAGAATAATCATTGAGATTTCGATGATATTTGAATTTTTATAGGTAATGGAAAAAGTGAATATTAAATTTATTTAAATTCTTAGTGAATGCGAATTGAAAGAAATTGTTTAATCTGATGTTTTTCAATTTTTGAGATTTTCCAATATCGTATTAATCGAAGAATGGATAATCCCATGAATACACGCACGAAAAAAAATCCTAGCGAATTCACGAGACAATTCTTTTTAATTTCTATTGAATTTTAAGTAAAATTAGTTCTGCTAAAATATTATCTATTGTTTAATTCTACTTTTCTTTTGATTATCAAGAAAATTAAAGAAGAAATGTAAAGAGGCACAGCCGATGCGATTCTCTAGAGCATATTTCGCTGTAATCAATTGTATAGAAAAATAAAATTTTCAGTTGACTAGTTCAACAAAAACGTTAGAAGAATCATGGAAATTCCAATAAAAATCCAACAGAATTGTCGAGCGAACTCTCACGGATATTCCATTAAAATATCTCGTGCCTGCTCAAATTTAAGTAATAATCTCCAAAAAATCCATCAATTCCTTCTAGCTTCAGAGAACTTGGAAAAGAGTGCGGGATCGACCTCGAGATCATCGACTCCTCCGTCAATTTTCTCGAGCGGATCGTTCCAATCTTCGATTTAGCCCTCCACTACTCTCCCACTGACGATCTCTCGAAACCAACTCCAGTGACGGTCCCAAAAAAAACAATCGAGAGACAGGACGATCCCCTAGAATACCTACATCTGAAGAATACCGGAAAAATCGTCATCGACAAGAGAAAACGATCTCTATATTGCAAAAATCTTGAGCGTTCCAAGCGAACCAAAAAGCAAACTGAGAATGACTTTGATGATTTCGTGTTCGACGAGGTTCTCAGCAATGGAAAGCTGAAAATCGCAGAGTTCGACGACAGCGATTCAGAGGATGACGATAGCCAAGTCTTCAGCGATGAAAACCTTCTGCTATCGAATTACGAGAGGCAGAGTCTGAAGGGAAGAGTGAAGAGTCATTGGCACCTGGCGAAGACCCGAGAGAAAAAAGCTCCGAGAAAAGTCACCGAAAATTGCGATTGCATCATGTGCCTTATGAAGGATTCTCCCTCTGACGATTCCACCCCCAAAAAACCTGAGGACCGTCCATCCACTAGTAAAAATAAGAAAAACGAAGAGGACAGCAAAGGCGAGGATGACGATAATGACTTGTCGATCATCGAAGAATTGCCGAGGATTACTTTAAACGACGAAAACGACGAAATTTCAATTCTGAGTGAAAAAGGCAATGCATCGAGATCGAACAAAGTGACGACATTTCGTCCTTACAAGGATTATTGGCTCTATCGGAGGAAGGCTACTCCTGATAAGGGGACACATGTCGAGTGGCATCGGCTGGAGAGAGATCTGCCGGTCAATTTTCGATGGCTTCTCAACGAGTGTGCGGGGATGATTGAAATGGAGGGGGGAGTTTTGTATCAGGAGCTTGCAGTCATGGAGGCGTATTATGCCGACTGCATCGTTGAAAATTATGATCTTGAGAGGGCTAATAAGTTTTATGACGTGGTGAAACATCGGGATAAGGGTTTGGTCAGCACGATAAGGAAGAAGTGGAAAAATGAGTATAAAAGAGTTAGAAAAGTGTGAATGGAGCAACTTGGATAAGATTCTTTTATTGTTGGATGTAATGTTGAATCATGATGAAAATTCCTAGACATGTATTTTTTTACTTTCATAGAAACATTGATGTTTTTTTCAATAAAAGATCAAATAGTTTCATTGAAAACCGTCTGTCCCTTACTTTTTATTTCTCTGTCGTATATCCTCTATCGTCTTTACAATATTTCCCATATACAATCCAGCAACTCCCTGTACTGCATTCGTTGAAGGACAAGGGAAAACTTACTCAAGTTCATGTATTTTTTTACTTTCATAGAAACATTGATGTTTTTGTCAATAAAAGATCAAATAGTTTCATTGAAAACCGCCTGTCCCTTACTTTTTATTTCTCTGTCGTATATCCTCTATCGTCTTTACAATATTTCCCATATACAATCCAGCAACTCCCTGTACCGCATTCGCTGAAGGACAAGGGAAAACTTACTCAAGTTCAGTGTTCAGGTTCGCTATAACGAGTACCGCTCGGCAATGAATCTGTAAGATCTGTGTCAGAAATTCGTGCGATATCTGGGTATCGAATCCGTATCCCTCGGCTGTCATTCTAACACACTAATCACACAGCCATGACGCTCGATTGAAACATTATTTAATTTACGGCTCCAAGAAGCCCGAAACGTAACAGTGACCGATAAAAAATAATGAAGATCCAACGAATAATTAACAATACTATAGATTCTAATCCAATTAATAACATCGGATTTCATTTTATCTCCTACACTGACGATCTGTTGCCAGGAGATAGAACCAGTGCACTCATGCGTTCACTGTATGTGAGGGGCCGCGATAAAATTACTATACACAGCATACAAAAATAATTTATTGAGGTGACCATTTTCACCATATTACATCTTCAATAAAATACTTGCACCTTTGGAGATTTATCCACCAATACGGAACGTACAAAGAATGGCCTACAAGATTAATACGTAGTTATTAATCCTAATGAGAGGCTGGAGTAAAGTGTGAAGTCTCTGATCCTATGAGATTAATAATTTGTTATTAGTCCTGTTGAGAGACTGGAGTGAAGTGTGAAGTCTCTGATCCTGTGAGATTAATAATTTGTTATTTATCCTATTGTGAGGCTGGAGTGAAGTGTAAAGTCTCTGGACCCTGTGAGATTAATAATTTGTTATTAATCCTGTTGAAAAGCTGGAGTGCAATTTAAAGTCTCTGTACGGCCTCGAAGAGTAATAGTTATTCATTTTATCGAGAATCTGGAGTGACACTTGAAGTCTCTGTACCCTCCAAGCTTAATATTTAGATATTAATCCTATTAGGAGACTGGAGTAGCGAGTCAGTTATCTGTGTCTCTACGAAACATACAGAGAATAGCCTGCTAAACTAATAGTTATTAATTCTACTGAGATATCGTAGTGGTGAGTCAGCTGTTAGTAGCCAATTCTGGCCGACAGAGGAGGGACACCAAAACTAATAGTTATTAATCCGACTGAGGGGCCGATATATTGGAGAGTCAGTTCTCCGTACCTTCTACGAAACGTTCAGAAAATCACCTAGGAAACTAATAGGTAGCTATTAATCCCACTATGAGACCACAGTTGAGAGTCATTTCTCGTGACCCACTACGAAACGTACCGAGAATGACCTTCAAGACGTATAGTTAGATATTAATCTTACTGGGAGGCTACAGTGAAGACTCAGTTCTCTGTACACTCTATGAGGCGCGCAGAAAATGTCCTCCAAGATGAATAGTTAGTTCTTAATCCTGTTGAGAGGCAGCAGTGGAGAATCGCTTCTCTGTACCTTCTACGAGACGTACAGAGCATGGCCTCCCCAAACTAATAGTTAGTTATTAATTCCACTGAGAGACTGCATTGGCGATTCAGTTCTATATCCGTTTACAAAATGTACAGAAAATGGCTTCCAAGAGTAATAGTTATTAATGCTACTGAAACGCCGTAGTGGGAAGTCGATTCGCTGTATGTTCTGTGAGGCGTACAGAAAGTGGCCTCTAAAATTAACAGTTAGTTATTAATCCAACGGAGAGACTACAGTGAAGAGTCTGTTATCTGGAGACGAGGTCTTATAGAGTCAATGGTGTATACACTCTTTACCGCCCATAACTTGTCTCTGATAATTTATTTGGCGAAAGGACAAACTGATGTTGCTTATGTCTCACAAATCGAACATTCTTTGAAAGAAGAATACTTGTGAGACGCTTGAATAAGAAGGAAGTAGGGCTACAGACGTCGTTTCGTGTTGCCAGAAAAAAAAACAATTGTTTGGAACTATTAAATCTATTTTGCAAAGCAAAATTTTCCACACAATGTACTCTTCTGTACATTCTCGTCAATAAGTAATAGATGGAAGTCTCATTGTCTCATTGTCTTGAAATAACAATGATATTCTGTATTTAAAAGCTTAGCGATTTTAATAATTTATGCCAATAGTAGAAAATCGCTGATGAAATTACGGAGTACTTACACTATTTCTCCTTCTTCAGTAATCCATGAAAAATCATCCCAGAAAGAACACCAGATTGAGGAATATTTCGACGATCTCCAGAATTTCCCTAACTGAAGTTTTAGGGTAAAAATCTCGAAATTTTCAGGAACTATAATATAATATAATGTATTAAAAAAACAGATAATCGCATATAAATTCGTTTATTGTTATAATCATTATCTGCATAATATATTTGAAACAATATTATTTCTACAACATTGCATAAAAATATACAAAGACATGAAAAAATGTCTCGACTCTCGTACAATAAAACATTGTTTTGTGAATAATTTTTCCATTGATACATATTTTATTTTGTCCTTCAATTGTAATCAAAATTGGAAACTCATTATTTTTGTTCTCAGTTTATGATTTTTCTTTTTTTCGTATTAATTTTCAATATTTCTCTTCATTAATTATATTAATTGATCTAATCCTGAATAATCTGATTTTCATAATTTTCAATAACTTAATAATACAACTTAATATTCCCAACTCATTGAGGGTTTTTTCAACATCAGCCCGAATAAAAAAAAAATGTTAATTTACTTTCAATGCTTAAACAATAGGTACAGAACTCAAAAATAGAAAAGAAAATTAAAAGAAACATTTTGTTATTATTGTTTTGCTTTTGTTTATTCGTTTTTTTTGGAATGCGCTGTACTTCGAATATAAATAATACACATAACGACGTAATGCGAAAAAATATATAATGCATTATATAGGCACGATGAAAAATTTTCTTCTGGATAGATTGACAATGCGTTTTTACATTTTTCTCTGAACGAAAATCACAAATACGTTCAGAAGGGGCGTTTGGCTCGTTAAAATGAAGTGCGCCCCGTTTTTCCTTCCATGATAATAACAGATTGTACGACATTAGAATTTTCGTTTTCTCGGTGAGATCATCAGCCAAATAATAACAATAAAAATAAGTAATGTTATATTTACTTAGTAATAAAATAAATGAAAAAATAGAATGAGAAATTATCTCGACGAGTAATTCTAATTCAGATGTGGTCTTTACTGCCACTTTTATGTACACACTGTGTAACTTTATCCATTAATTCTTTAAATTTTTTTTCATTCATTTAGTTATTACTTTACTCTGTGCCATATTTACTTCTCCATTCACATTAGCAACATAAATAATAACGTAATGCTGGTATTTACAGACTATCCTTGCGCTTTCGTTTATTCATTTAATTATTATTTATTTTAACACTCCTGTTCTAAATCGTTTTATAACTTTATATGCCATGATACGTTGGGTGTACACGTGTTCGTAAATTTTCACGATTAATTTCATCCCTTCCTGGTATTAAAAAAACGCATATAAATTCCAATTACGGCAAACCTCTCTATTTTTATCATGCGACCGATAAAAAAAAATTTCAGCTCATATGATTGTAGCGCTCGTCTTCGGCTCCTGCTCGTATTCACCACAAACTACTTTTTTGAATGGGGTCGAAGGTTGCAAACTGAGGTGAACTCGAAGACTGCAATCATATCAGAAAAGTCTTTTTGGCCAAATGACAAAGTTAATTTTTCTTCACACTGGCTGTAAACAACGTTTCGAGAACGTTAAATTGCGTTTTACGGACAGTATGATGAGAAAATCAATGCTACGTCTATTATTGTTGTTTTATAACTATATATCACAATTATTGAAAATGTAAGAAATCGATTATTTGTTGGGGATTGATAGGGCGATGGGTTATGCGGTGTTATCTGAACGATGAGATCTGGTAAAAAATAAATTGAATAGAACAGTGTAGCAATAATGTAGTAGAAAGTTCCATTGAATTTCTGTGAAAATATTTTATAGACAATAAATCGATTTTTGTGGTACAAGTGATTCTATTGAAATTTTTGCCAGATAAATTTCTAATAGAAAATGAAAATGAAACAAAGCGTAATTTGGAAATGTTGAGTCGAGAGATGAAATTTGACTGTTTTGTTTTAAAAGATTTTGTTTGTTTTTCAACATTTCCTATGGAACGAACGTTCAGCAAGAGTGCGGTATTGCCCAATACCGTTGTCCAAAAATTAATGGCATTTTCCATAGAAGGTCAACAGAAATCCAATAAAAGTTTCTATTGCTAGGTTTCCCAATGAAATATTTTCGCGTGTGATACCAAACGAGAAAATCACGATCACGGGTATTCATCATTTTCTTTTCTCACTCTCCCCTCGAATCAATCATATTTACAAGGCAGCAAAACGAATTCTCCTATTCATGCAGAAATACTGATACAGCGGGCAAGATGTATCGATCGTGTGATTATGTTGAGCCAGCATTGAGAATTTACACCTCTCCATAATTACAGATATCCAATATTAAGTTACGCTCTTGATTATTGCTGAATAAATCCCATAGGAAAAGTCCACATACTAACAAAATTCAGCCTGTTGTTAATTTTCCTTTAACGGAATAAATCAGATGAGAACGTGTATGAAAAATCTCTTCGATGGGAAGCATTCCTCTCGTGACTCCTTAGAAAATTCTACTCGTTTTTTATCAAATTTTCGAATTGTTCTAGTTTTTCCTGATGGATTTTCTTTTCATTTGTCATGATAAAATTCAAGAAAATACAAAATTATCACGTGTGCAAAAATCAATCGAAGTGTCTAGTCATCTCTGAGATATTCAAAATTCAGCTAAAAATATCTTGATGTGTCAAGTTTAGAGATTATCTGATATAAATCATTCTGTTTAAATCTTTTCAACCACGAAATTTCGATCATGTATTTTATAACGAAATATCAGTAAAATTATAAATGTCGCGTATGAAGATCAAAATCTATTTGAAGTGTTTCTCTCAAATCTTCAAAACAATTGCCTCAAAAAATAAATAAGAGTGAAAAAAATTTCTATGGCTATTACATTCACGATCTCAATGCCTAGATCAGAATTGCTAAAATTTCAATTAAAATCACAGAAAAAACTAGAGCATCGATAACATTTTCTATCAAGTCCATTAAGTTTTCCACCGGATTATTCCATGCTTGTTCCCCCGATTTATTCATTTTTTTTCGTAATGTATATCTCAATAATAGTCAATAATAGATGACTCTTGTGAAATCGATGAGGCACAGTGGATCGTTCATTAAAATATTGAAATGTTTTTGAATAAATCAAGCCCTCATCGCCTAAAATGTCATAATTTTCCCAAGAATTTTACTCACGTAAGCCTCTCTCTGGGCTCCCCCTCTGCACCCCTATTTTCAGTTCTAGCTTCTCTCTGACCGTGATATTGATCCTCCTCCCCTCTACCCGGAACACTACCGTCAGACGGCTCTTGCCACCCAAGACGAGCATTACCTACTTTGCATTAGGATGAATCGCGTAAACGAGACACAAAATTAAATCATCACTGCCAATGACGATTGTACGATGAATGAAAAAAATCTGTAGATTAAAAAAATAACTCGTTTCACGTGAGTAAAAAGCATCAACGTATTTTTATTTCTCATAACATGTTAATGTTCAACATTCTTTTATGCTATACACGAATGCCCAGATGTTTTTTTTTCTCCATTGTATATAAAATTATAAATATTATAAATAACTGGCTATAGTTGTTTTTCATCTTTACATCCAACAATAATACCATCATTTTAACGTAACAGAGAGAGGAAAATTTAGAATAAGAAAAATTGGTAATACAATAGAATAAGTCACGATCCACTGTAACATTCGATGAAAGCACCTGCCATTAACGTTGGTCCCCTATGCTCAACTGAAAGTCTCCATTTTTTCATTTTGTTCATTAGGTCATTCATGTGAGAAATGATAATAAAAATTCACGTTATCCTCAATCATCCTTAAGCATCAAACCATCACCCAAAAAAATAAGACCTTATTTTGAGATTTAAAAATTGTTAAACAAGATTTTCAAGACTTTATTTGAGGCCTAAGGGCCTCAGAGGTTTCAAGATCCATCGGATATGTATAAAAATGAAGAATTAGTGCAACGAAATTAATTGTTCAATGTTCATTCCGCCAGCAAATGCAGAGATTTTTGTTTTTCATACTTTGGTAAAAAAGAATATATAAAATAAGAATTGCTAGCTAGTTTCTTTTATATATGGAAAAAAAAGCAAAGTACTTGAAGTGAGAATTTTTCTAGTTGGCGATATCTGGACAGAAACGAATAATAGACAAAAAACTTTTTGCACTAACTCACAGCTTGTATACATCACTAATAGATTATGAAAAGATCAAAATTATAATTTCAATTGTCCGCAATTTAGATATATCGCCAGAGTTTCCCTTTAAGTTGTCTTTTGAATGTTACATTTTGAGACTTGGAAATCTCAATTGAATCCTTTTAAATTTTTCAAATTGAGCATTTCGAATACCTCAAATTCCCTTGAAATCACTATCTCATTTCTTTTTTCATCTTGATAATCGAAAATATTTCCCAATTTGTGTCCGATTTCACACGCAAGAATTTCTAAATATTATAATTGTACTATTAAAAAAACAAAGAGAAAAAAACAGAGCATTTGCAAAGAGTGTTTTTAATCAAAATTGAAAAATTAGTTCAATACTCCATTGCAAAATGGGTAATTTATCAGAAAACCTAACTATCCGACTACCATTAGATATGATACATTATTAATTTCCAATTTCCTCTCTATTCAATTTATTTCCCAATATTATTAAAAAATGCTCTTTGAAAAATGACTAGTGTTTTTATTCTACATTCTAACTTTCGGGAACTCCATGCGCTCTCTAAGACGGAAGTAATGGAAGAATATTTTGATTATCAATATAGAAAAAAAAATCCAAATGACATTCGAAAGACAATGTACCCTGACCTCAAGTTAAATATCTGAAAATAGCCTGAAAGTCTTGACTTGAGACTTCCAATATCTTCTACGCTGAAAAATTAATTTTCTTTTGCCAAATAAATTTACTTGCCACAAGTGAACGTGTATAAATATTTCCATGTCACATCTGCATATGTTCCTCTGCCAAGTGAATTTATTTGGCGAAATAAAATTTGTTTTCAGTGTAAAGGCCCTTGAAAATCTCTATTTGAACCATAAGTTTCAGAATAAAACTCATTTTTCAAAGTGATAATTATCAATGAAATAGCTAATCACCTTCGATCAACTATGCTTACATCCCCTGTTTCTTTGATTTACATTAACTATAGATTGACATGAGAATCAGAGCACCTGTCTCATTAATCCTCAAACGAAATCTACTTTAACTTCACTTTACGTTTTATCATTTTGTTAATCAGTTCCTTATCGTCGTAAGATTATGTTTCGTGGCCCCAATATTTTACAAAAGACAATACCATTAAAGATCGCACATTACACAATTGTCATTTAAAGTTCTACCAGTGGCGCACGTGGATACTGTTGCAATTCGATAACTTATTTCAATTAATTTAACCCTCAGAGTTATAATCAATAATTAGATAATATAAACTATGTTTTGTTGCTTCTTCCATTTCACTCTATTCAACAATTCTCCAATAATTCTAGGTCTAGTTTCATGTAGTACTATTGTTTCAAAATCGATGTGTTTCTTTTGTATTCACTTTGGATGTGAAACGAGACATGTTTTTTGATTGCAAAAGACCCAGACTGGGTTTTCATGGAATGTATATATCGCTTTTTTTTGGGAAGATTTAGCAGCATTGCAGATCCGTCAACGGTGACATCGAACTGACGAGTGAATTCATTAATTCGTACCTAAATTAGTTGGAGGAGGATAAACACGTATTGTGGTTTAGCCAACGTATCATGGAGACAATTCACCCTCGAATGCAATAAATAGAATTATTTTGCATTTTTAAAGCCCACGAAGATTATAACGTTAAAAAAATTGTCAGATGAGTAAACAAAATGGTCTTTGTCCCATTACGCAGCGCTTGCGAGTCGGAAGAATGTAGTTCGTTGTGCCGAGAGTGGAATCTGCCCAAAACTGACCGTTAATACTGCCCACTTTATTTTATATTCTTTGCGAGACAACGCATTCAAGGGCTTTTAAATAAGTTATGGAAGAGTAGTCAAATGCGTTTTATCGCATTACGTGGACAATAATTTACTCGAACCATCGCTTGATCGTATTCACTCTCTATCTCAACCTAATGGTAATTAAGTTGTTTCTCTCGATAAATTTTATTCATAGTTGTTCTGCGTATTTACAGATTTAATTTGCTTTTTTTCTTTTCCATTAAATGTATTAGACCATGCGCGACAAGTTTATCTATTCTGATTTTGTTTCATTGATTCAGCGGTTGGGTTTGTTCACACTCGGCAAAAAAAACTCGCAGCGGTAGGAGGACGAAAATGTTTGAGAGATAAAAGTAGCGAATTTGGTAGAAAATTCTGACGGGTTTCTATTGAATTTCGAGTGGTATTTGGTAAATTATATTTGCGAAGATTCAATATCACGGATTTACTTTTTTCATCGGTAAAAATAATAAAGAGAAACTATTGCGTAGAAAAAATGGGTAGAATGTGCTTTTTGATTGAGATGTTTTTTTTCTGTCTGTTTCGACATAACTTTTATCATATTTTTCGAACTTTATTTCCTTCTACTTTCATAGAAATATCGCAATAGAATGTGCTGCATAAAAAAATATAAATTTTGACTATTTCAATGGAATTGATCAAACCTAACAACAATTCCAATAGAAATCCGTGAGAATTTTTCTATGAAAATGGGAAAAATAAGAAAATCATAAATTTTCAATCCTCTCAGTTGTTTCCTATAATTGACTTTATCTTAACTTAATAGATTTAATGATCACGTTACGGGTGTACGTGTCATTCATGTACTCTCCTATGATAGTTACTATTTATTTTCTTGTAATAGTACACGAACCAATCCCCGATACTTCCTATAGACAGAAAGAAAGTATGAAATTTGTCACATTTCATTCAATTTCGTCAGTATTGAGGACGATTCAAAAAATCCATCATTGTAGGATGTAAATGTTCTTTCATTTGTTGTAAATCAATAATTATAAGTAACACGATTTTTTATTTATTATTTATACGATCCTAACTACAGTGAGACGTGGTGGCTCGGTATGAAAACTCGAGGCAAAAGGAGAAAGAAAGGAAAAAAAAATTAACGGAAAAGTTGCATTAGTAGAGTACCCGTCGAAGTAGCATCGTCGACACAGGTACTCTCAGATGCTCAGAGAGTTAGAGGGAATAAGCGGTTTCAAAGGAATTTGATGATAATTTCAAGTGTTGCCACTTCGATCCTCAAATTTTGCATTATTTCTACATTTCAAACGGAATCATTGAACACTTTTTTTCTTTAAAGGGGACTCCTAGTAGTTATCAAAGTCTTTATCTATCGAAGAGAAATATCTCGTATATTAAAAATCTTTTATTTACGTGTAAAAATGAAGAACCTCAAAACCATCACTCACTTATTGTTTGTTTTCTCCGAGAAACTGCAAATTAAAAAATAAACTCTGTAGCATAACAATGGCAAATCAATTCTTTTAATTCAACCTCTGTGTAGCAATTTTTTATTATTTGAATAATAATGAGGGTTCATTTATGTCATAATTTTTTTCCTATCAACAATAAATAAAATATATTATAAATATTTGGAGAATACATTCATGAGTTTACCCTGGATACTGAAATTTTTTATTTAATATAAATAAAATTGAAAATGGCTATTGAAAGGTTTAATTTAAAAGGGAGTAATTTATAATTGTCATTATACTCATTTTAAAAAATGATTATTCAGAGTTTTAACAATCTGTGGGATAAACGAGCAATAAGATAAGACATAGACAAGTCTTTTTTTAACACTGATTCTTCGTTTTTATGAATGGATAATTAAATAATCTGCAAATTGTGAGATATCTTTCCCATAGCCCAGGACTTTCAAAACTAACAGCCGTTTCCCTCGATTTATAAAATTGAAGTTGCTTGTTCCCTATCCTTTGCTTTCCACCTATTCATCCCCCCCTCTGTAGTCGCTACGTGAAAATAAAAAGATAAAAAAAGATAAAATTGACTAATGTGTGATTGCCTAGTATATAACAGCCTGCCTTAGACACACTCGGTGGTCTCAAATCGATACAACCTATCTGGTCAGTGTGAATATTTGTTTTTTTTATTAGTTTACTTTGAGATAGTCTAGAATTTTATTATTCTTTGTTTATAGTATATCGAGATTGAAACCTGCCGTTGAATCGAGGGAATTTAGTAGCTCTTGGGCGCTGAAGTTCGACGTATCACCAGAAGGTAGATTCTCAAGGAATTCCAGGCTAAAGTCAGCCGCAGCTACTGATGGATCTGAGGCTGTGGTAGATGGTTGACTGTGTTGTTGAGGAATATTTCTCACACCTGGACTACCACCGCCGTACTGCTGGTGGGGATGCATCGGAGACCCTGAAAAACATTGAAAAAATTGTCGTGTAAATGCAAGATCGGCTGAAAATAGGGACGAAATGATTGAGGCACCAGCGCACAAGTTTCTAAGCAAGAAAATCCGTTACAGGTATCTCTTTGCAGTTCATCTTAAATCGGTATAGGGCCGCGAAATTGTAAACAAACTATGCACACAGGGAAACGAATTTTTGTTTATCAGATAATTATAAAACTATGCGTAAGGACGTCCTTGGCCTAGTGGTCAGCGCACAGACCCCATGAACAAAGCGTCCCAGCAGCGAGGGTTCGTGTTCTGGTAATGGAAAAGATTTTTCATCGTGGAACAACGAACTCATAGCCTGTGCAAGTAGTTATAAGTTAGCAAGAGGGAAGTGCGGGTAGAGAATTGGGCTGGGTACCGCGGAGTTATTGGGACGGGTCGGTAAAAAACCCGCTAAGTTGGTACCATCTGGCACCACCCCATTCATTTTATTATAAAATCACGCACTCGAAAAAAAAATCGTAGAAAGACTTAGGTGAATTCGCTAGACAATTCTATTGCTTTTCTGTTGAACTTTGTTATTCTACTAGTTTTTGAGTGTTTCTATTGAATTATGCGATAGAAAATGTTTTATACGACGAATCAATAGAAATCTATTTTATTATACAACTTATTTTTTAATACTTTCAGTAGAGTTTTTTTCATTTCTCATTCCTTTTCATGGAAAAATTTAGAAGTATAGAAACTTGTGCAAATTTTTCCACTGTACTGTGTATAGCGTTCCAAAATTCAAGATAGAAAATGAAGATTCAATATCCAACAATTTACATATGGCAAATAAAAGATTCAACAGAATTTCTATAAAATTTTCATAAAACTTGACCAGAAATTCCATAAAGATTCTGCCGTATCGATTGCCCTTCCCTGAACATTCCCAGAATATTCTAACTAAAAATCTAGTAGTAATTTCCGAACATTGCATAGGGAAACTACCGTACATAATGATTGATTTTTCCAGATAAATCCGGTGCAAGTGTTCAAGTGGACAGAACCAAAAAAAGCATAAACATACCAGTTCCGCCAGTCGATACTGAACTCACAGACGACGACTGCGACATTTGCATCTGCATAGACATCTGATTGTTGCTCTGCTGCATTGCCAGGGTTTGATGCTGATGCTGTTGAGTGAGTAATTGCTGCATCTGAGAATTGTTTCCCATACTGCCACCACCCATTCCACCGCTCTGTGATCGGATTAGCTGTTGGTGTTGCATCTGGGCTGCATTCATTTGCATTCCACCCGTGTTGCCCATTCCAAAGCCACCTGGATAAATTCATTGTGACAATGATAATAAAAATTTCGACAGGCGAATATTTCAATCAGTCTTCATTTTTCAATGACATTGCATTCTCCCTACGTTCGAGAAGAAATTAAAAGCTTTTTCCAGTTTGTTTTTTATAGAATGAAAAAAAGTCGGAGAGCATCAAAAATATTTGGTCCTATGTATCTTTCCTCAGGAAACAATGAGAGGATGTCATAAATGAGATTTTCTTTATCACTTTTAAATGATTTTTTTCGAGATAGGTAACCGAAAATATGCAAAAACGTCAAATTGAAAAATAGCAGAAAAAGTCATACCAAAATTGAAATTAATATGTCAATTTAAGAACTAATTACCGGGTGAACTATTTAGAATGAACGGGCATATAGACTCGTTGATTAGGATAGGCAATATCAAGGTGAAAACTTTGAATTAAAAAAATTGAAATCTCGTGGATAAATTCTGAGATTTTACGAAAAGCAGTTTGGAAACAAATGGCGAGCAAATGGCTGTTGAACTTGTGCGCAGAGGCAGCTCACATCTATGCCTATGATCTCACGTAATTTCAGATTAAAAAAAATTTTTTAAGTCCCTTATTCCTTCGGTTTTGTGAAAACCGAACATCCAATCGACTGAGTTGATTACCGACACAAACAGCCACCCCCGGCCAATTACGTACTTTGACATTACCGACCATTTGACATAATTTCCAACCGAAAATTAGAAAATTAAAAAATCAAATTAATTACAGTGCTTCCATTCAAAAGCAAAAAGAAAACTTAGTTATTATTGGTAGGAGTCTAAAATAAGCCCAGCGAAGAAATTTAATTCTACATAATATCATGCATACCTTTCAATTAACCTCCACACACACACACACCTTATTCCTTGACAATTTATGGTTCAATATATAAATTGAAATTTTTATAAATAAAATTAAATTACCTTGATGACTTTGTTGATTAAATTGCGGTCGTGTCGGCATCTGCGGCTGAAAGCCCTGCTGTTGCATCAGTAGATGACGCCATTCCTGTTGTGCCCCACGACCAGCAATACTATTTCCAAGAGCATCGGGTGGGCCAACGCTGACATTAGGCGGCCGTTGGTTGTTGGTCCTCGGATAACTTAGTCTCTGGTGCATTTGATGCATTCCACCTATCGCTGCCATTCCACCAGCACCACTACCACCACCCGGTGCAGCACCGCCACTTGTCATGTACATGTTGCCACCGGCCGCGTGTAGAGCCTGCTGTTGCTGTTGCTGGGCCATTTGCGGCCTCATCATGGGGCCTATTGATCATTCAAAAATACATCATCAGGATTAATCGTGAGGAGAGCTTCCATTAAATTAATCGAAAGAAAGATAGACATTCGTTGTTGGAATTTCAGAAGTGAAGTGGAGAAAAGTGCGGAGTCGATTTCACTTCATTATCGTTCATTGCAGGCGATCTCGGAATCTGGAGCAGATCGAGAGATTTTCTCAATAATAATTTCCGTTGAGAAATTAAACATTATTGCTGAAAAATAATCACTAATTCTCGCAATTTCGAGAAATTTCACGGACATTCAAGTAAGCGTTAATCGGATTTAGATTGTTATACCGCTTCACCTCTAAATGATCCAATTTTTATGGAATCATAAGAAGATCACCAGTGAAGTGGAGCACCCACATGGAAAAAATATATGCCCAGTGATTATATCTCAATTGTATGCACAATATATATGAGATATATTTCGCATCGTTAGCGAAAAGAAATTTCCAAGATATATGGGAGATATAAATTACAGTGATGCAGAGAAGAGAAATTTTTTTGGATTTGAGGGTAGAAATTATCAAAACGGGATGCTATATTGTCTATGTTGAAGCAGACATGGAGGACACATTTAAGACATATCTTTGGATATATATATTTTTTTCATATACCAGAGAATGAAGTGAGCACTTCAATGTTTTATTTCTGTGAACGCCAAAGGCGGAGAGATTAGGGACATACTCCTAAAAATTCTTTTTTGTCGAGCTAAATGAGAAGTAAAACAATCCCAGTACTGGAGGCACTGTTAGACACTGTTAGAGTTTTTTCAGTCACTTCTGTGCGACTACAAGGCATAATTTTTTTTAGTTTTCATGGACTTCTTGATTTTTCATACCGTAAGTAATACTTTACGAGTGAAAAAAATATTCCTCTGATATTTTGCATCCAATTTTCGTAGTCCATCATGTCATTCACGGATAGAAAAAATATACACATTTAGATTATAGAATTAAAAGTACCAAGTCTCTATGAACATTTTCATCTTTTATGATTATACTTAATCTCTTAAAACTCATGTCTATTCCGACAACATAGACAAATCCTTGATAAATGAAATTTCAAAAATATTTCAACTTTCTTGTCTTCAATTGTGAAAAGTCTGGATTTCAATGTTTCAATGTCTGGAGATAAAAATGTTTTTTTTCGTAAATTTTCAGACTAAATAAACATTTTCTAAAGAAAAACAAAATCCCCAGAATATTTTTCAGCAAATTTGGGTATTTCATAATATATTTCAATGACCAAAAAATTCGTAACGACCGAATTATCAATTTCAAAATAAATTCCTTGACAGCTCGTGCATAACAAAATTCAATCTAGCAAAAGTCCGAGTGAAATTGACTTATCTCATTTTACCACTTGACAACTGGAATGTGAGGAAATGAACTGGTCAAGTGGAAACTCACCAGAAGGAGGCATTGGTTGTTGTGCCACTCTACGTATGGGCCCAGCATTTTGGAATCTCGTCTGTTGACCCATTCCGATTCCAGCATGAATCATTTGCGCCTGTGCCGCTTTGTACTCAGGGGGTGGTGGTCTCACCCCGGCCATTCCCCCCGTCATGTGCTGCTGATGTTGCATCACCTAGAGAAAAAAAAATGAATAATAAAAAGCACTCGGGTTAGAAAATAAATGTAACAATGAGTTATAATAATACACAAATTACGGAGAAAAGGTACACAGCGGGCCATTGAACGAGGAGGGAGTGGTGGCATTGAACCGGCTGATATCGCTACTTCCTGCAGGAAGTTTACGCACCCGGTGTTCTCTCACTCACTCTCTCAATTTTATTTCTCCTCTGGATGTGAAAAGAAGTTTTCATTCATTGTATCAGCGACCACTTCCCCTTCGTACTCATCGCGTTAAGCGACCTCCTCTCTTTGGTTATATTCTCGCGTTTCTTTTCAGTTGAATGGAACAAAAGTTGCAAAGATAGAGGAGGACACGGAGACCTGTTGCATATTACACGCATTTCTTCATTTTTTCATATTTCTTTTTTAATAAAGGGAGAAAATAAAACTCTAATAGAAAATTTGATTTTCAATCTCAAGTTTAGGATCAAGTCAGTCATTTCGCGCATGAAAGTCCCAAATATTGCTCATTAAATGCCTAATTATTATAATCTGGAAATTTTTAAATGCCTCAGGCTTTCTAGTGACGACACATGAACGTCCGAGTGCTAGACTAATCGCTAAAGGAGTGGAGTGGACCCAATCCAATTTGGAAATGCGCTTCAGCTTTTGGAGGACGAGAACTCCCTGCTCTCTCCGCATTTTTTAATAATTCCGCATTCATGCAAATGAAAACTAAATGAGAATTATTATTTTTTAAGCACTCAACTGACGAATTGCATTTTTTCTCAATATTATTATCATATAAATGTTTATTTTTGTGTGAATTTCATTATAATATGAGCAGCGAAACTTTGAAAAGTTCTCTTCTAAACCGAAAAAAAACAAGATACCGTCAATGTCCCCGTATCTGCCTCTTTGAGCCGTTTTTAATGAATATCATTGAGGCATTTATGAAAAAGTGTATGCAAATAGTCCAAGTACCAACAGCACTTTATATACTGCAATTCAGAGTAGAAATAATCGTAATCGGATAATCCAGACTATTTTAACATAATTGATAAAGAAATGATATAGAACAGCCGGCTATTCGCCATGCTCCAGTTTCGGCCACATGTATTTGACAGCAATCTAAACTAGCCCAATTTTCAAAAGTACTTTGCTAGCATAATGGCATAATATAGACATAACTTTTCTGTTTATTGCCATTACTAATGATGATTCAATATCATTCTGACTTATTATTCGGTGATATCCTGTTAAATTTGCTTTTCACACGTGGCATAAACTGGCCCCGAAGGGTAGAACATAGCGTCTTGCACCTGACGCAAACCAAAATTTTTTTAATTAATTAATATTAATTGCTTTAGCCATTTATTTCAAGCAATGAAACTCCTAAATGTTCAAAACGCTTTACACTGACTACTCAATAGGTTGAATTTACCGGTTGCAACAAAAATATATGCATTTAACTCTTCGGAAAGAGGCAAAGGCTCTTGATGGCACTAACGGGTACATTGACGGTAGTCTTTTTTCAATACTGATAATGAATTCTCATTCAACTAAAGTCAATTGAACTGTGCAATACACTCCTCATAAGCGAAATCAGATCAATAAACTCGATATTGAAATTAATTTTACATAAATATCTTCGAGGTTATACGCGACAATTGATTTATCACAAAAAAAAATAGCTCGAACAATGCAATTTTCGTAAAACTAACCACCAGGCTCCGCACGAAATTGACTTATCTCTTTCCACGTCCCTAATGAATTTAATAATCATTTTCCCCTGAAACGCTGAAAATATTGGAATATTCCGAAGGTACGATGACCCCGTTGATTTAAACCTCGTTGGCTTCGTGTTGAAAACAAAATTCTCCCCCACAATTAAAACGAAGATAATTTTACCACGATAAATAATTGCCTTGAAAATATGTACTCTCCAATATGTTGATTGAATCAGTTTGAAAATTGTAAAATTCCTCCTCCCAGTATGTGCCTCTAATCATTATAATTACAGATATAACTCACATGCTGTTGTTGAGCCCGAAGCATTTGCTGTTGCTGCTGTTGTTGGAGTAGCTTTGCGTGCTGATGCTGATCAACTTGTCCCGGTGGCACTTGTTGGGGATGACCCCGTCCAGTTGGTGCACCCTGGGCCCCTTGAGGAACACCACCACCAGCCGCTCCTCGTTGCCTCAGACTCTGCTGGGTGAAATTGATCGTCTGCGATTGCGACACTGAACAGTATGTGTCGTTTTGACCATTTGGTCCTGTTGGATTTTGGTTCTGCTGCTGATTGAAGTACATTCCCTGTTGCGCTGCCACTGAGACACCCGGCTTCAGATCACCCGTGAGCTGCATGTGTTGACCAGCTGATACCTGATTGATTGAATACGAAATTAATCACTCAATTGAGAAAGTTGTTCATCTTTTTCTCCTGGATTTTTTGCCTACACTGCTAGAAGAGTCTATTATTCCATCAGGCGATAAAATTTTGATGTTTAACAAGACTTGTATTATTATATATAAGGTAGTTTCAAAATACTTTCGCGAAATATATAGTTTATGATTTATAAACCATCGGCTCATTATTGACTCTCGAGTTTATTAACTTCCCGATAAGGAAGGTATTGTTGTATATGTTGGCTTTGGTTTAGTAACATTGTATTTCAATTGTAAAAATTTCTGCATTATCTATTTGGCCATGGCATACGATAGTTATCCCCAGTGCGCCTAAAAGATCTATGCCAGCGAAGTAAGGGATTTGTTGTACACTTAGGATAATTAGAGAACAAAATGTGTCTTTCTGAGTTTTTGAGATTATTTTACGCTCAATCTTTGTCGTAATCTTGGAAAATTCGTTTTCTCATAAGATTATTTTGGATCTTCTCAACTGATTATTATCAAAAAATATGACTGCCACATAAGAGCAGGCTCGACTAAAATATTTTGATTCGTGTCCAGAATTTATTTCAGATTTTACTATTTAAAATTTAAGTTAATTTTTTGATGCAGATATCCTTGCGGTTTCATTTCTTTTTATTCCATAAAATTTTCAATCTTTTCAGGAAAATTGGCTTGATATCTCAAGAGTTTGAAGAAATTCTCGGAGTTTCTAGAAAATCTTGAAAACAATGTAGAAATTTCAATAAAGTTCGCTTAAATTTCGAAAAATCCTAAATTTGTCTGGAAACCTCCACAATTTTCTGATGGGGTATAGAAATTCTGAGGGTTTCAGGAAGAGAAGGAGCTTTTCCAAAAATATCTGGGAATAAACAGCGGTTTTGTAAAACAAAAAAAAAATCGCACGTGTTCTGAACCTCTTAACTAATCGGAAATTGTAGGAACGCTTGAACAATTGTAGCGAAATTTGTTAGACATTTTCGAACACTCTAAAATTTTGTAGGATTAGCGATTGTAAACTTTAACAAATACAAAATTGAGAACTTCACTTTTTGCCTAATTTCTATTAAAATGATTGTTCTACTTTCGCTGATATAATGGAGAGACTGATAATATTAACTACTATTCGCATCATCATGAAAGAAATTATAGATTTTGAAAATCACGAATACATTTCTGCAAACCCAACCAATTTTTTCACTCCACAATGAGATGAAATGCAAAATGATCCAACAATTTACTCCAAGAAGTTTTCAGCGTGTTATTCCTTTCCGTATTGATTTTGCAATTGAAAATCTAATGATACTGATTATTCATCAAGCCATCGTGCACAACTTTCAATTCAACATTTCTGGTAAATGACTCGAAATATCAAACGGTCAAACGACAACAGTGCTAACGTAAATTCTTGGCATTTTCATCGTTGCCATACCAATTCGATATCCGCACTGGTGAAGCCAGGCCATTGTAACAGTAGAGTGCTACTCGGGAATTTCAGTGTTATTAACATAAATACGTAGAGAGGTAATCCACCGGGCGAATAGCGGGCACGTCTACCCGTTTGCACGTCAAGTCCCTCGTGATTATATTGTGGCTAATATTCACGATGCTGCAATCGTTAATCACAACGATTTTACAACAGTGGCAGTGTGCACTTACGTGATGAACAAAACAAAAAAAAGGAACATCATTCTCTCGTGGAACAAAGCAAACAGATTCAAACGAAAAACTTTCATTTCCATTAATGAGTGAGTAATTGAAAAATTGTGATTGCGAAAAAAAACAATTGGAATTTTACATGCTATTCTTTATCGTCACCGCTGAAAATGAAAGACAATTGTTTGTAGATGATTTTTTTACTGGAATCACTTTCTAAAGGAGAAATATGATTATTTATTTTCTGCTGAACTTTCGATAGGAATCCTTTGAAATTTAAGGTATTGGAAAATGCTTGAGTTTTGACAGGGGATACATAAAGATAACGTTAAATTTCCCCTTAAAAAAGCCATTCATTCTGAATATTTTGGAAGAATGGGATATTTTAATCATCAATGGAATAATATTCGGTGGTTTCCGCGAAGTTTAAAGACCAAGCACTAAATTTTCTGTTAAGATTCGAAATTTTGTTCTATTAACTCATGACGTCTAGTGAAAACTTTAACACTCAGAGACTTGACATGAATTTGAAGGACCTCATATTTAAAAAAAAATCGAGAATGAAGTAAAAAGTAGAATGAAAAATTTTCACAATCGTTGAAATTTTATTTGCAACTTTTATTGAGACTTCATTATTGTTATTACTATGAATACATTCTGGGTAATGAAATTAGAATTGAGAGCCAGTAATCAATGAATACGATGATAATTCATAGCATGTCCAATGAAGCATCACTTCTCCAATGGAATTAATCGAAACTATGTTACTATCTTTTAAAAATAATAAATTCGGCTCTTCTTGATAGTTCAATGATCAATCTGCATTTACCAATTGCCATCGTAAATAAGAAATTAAATTCAAGGTAATCAGATAATAAAACCATTTCAGACAGCCAATGAAAACGATCTAAATTCGTTCCAGTGAACTAGCAAGAGTTTTCAACTGATCCTATACAGTCATCTTGTCTATGTCGCTCAGTAAACATTACCGTTGTTCATGAATCACTCTATTATTTTAGATACCGTACGCTGCTGGAAAATTACCCATAAAAGCTCACGAGAAAAACTTCTAATTTTTAACCCCTCATTTATATTAAAAGCCAATGTGTTTTTTTACTGAAAAATTTGTTCAAATGTGGTATAGTCAATGAAATGGCTATTTTGAGATCTACATTACATCTAAAATGAGAAAAAATTTTTGGAATTCTGGCAACAATTTTCTTCAATTCTCAATTCATTAAACATTCAATTCACCCGAATTTACCTAAATAACCGGTTAAATCTGAAATTACCAATGAATTTCCGATAAAATTGTCTGAAAACTAATTAAATTAAATTGCTATTATTAGATAATTAATTTTCAATTTACAAAAAAGTACAGTTTTCATTGATTTTTTTTCTACAAAATTGAGCTTGTTCAACTGCGAAATTCTATGAAATTCTGGTGTCATTTGAATATGATAAATTTGAATTTTGATAAAGAATGACAAATTTTCAAAAAAGGTATCGGCAATTTTATAGAATATTTTTGGCAGTGTAGTGGGCGATAAAGTGATGAAATTAGCAAACTATTCCTCGATAATTTTTCCAGAAAATCTGAAAATTCCGAGACTCGCGTCAAACCTCAGGGATTTCAACCAACAATTGAATACGTCGAAATGCTGTAGCGAATAGTAACGACTCAATTGTAAAAATAATCTTCACTTGAATTCCTCCAAAATGTGGATTTTCCCATAAAATGCTGAATGAAATTCTAATTCTTGCAAATTAAATGGATAGATGTTTTTGAATTGGATGGAGTGTGAGCGAGGGATTAATGGATTCTATTTTCTGAAAAACTAAAACGGTTCTCAAATCGATGGAGAAATGACTATTAAAACGACTAATAACAACCCACAGATCTAACAATAACTCCAAATTTAATGGAGCTGTAAAAAGCCCGAAAAGTGAACTTAAGATAAATGAAAATTCATCCCTGACGAATTGACCCAACAAACCAAGACAAGTCAGTGGCTCCGGAATTATCCCAAAAACCTGTGCCCGATCTCGGCAGAATTACATCTCATCAAATGGAGGCTGATGTCGGTGCGTTACGTCGAGGTAAAGCATATAGAAGTCGGCCCACAAGTGCCCAAAGACCCGAGGAGAGCAGCCAGGCAAGTAGAGTCTCGCGCGCGAGTCTCTGCGGCCGCTGACCTCTCCACCCCCACCCCCACCCCATACAGCATGTATATCGAAGAGGGAGCAAGTGTCCGACGACCTAACTCGCCAACTAACGTTTCAAATCTCCTGTTCATCCTTCCCCACTCAGTCTCTGATTTCCCGAGGATATGAAATAAACTCAGCAACAGAGTAAAGCCAAATTGTATAAATAAACTCACCAAAAATGGCGAATAAATGAGCACTGGAGGAACTGACGATTAAGCATAACTGGAGTTATAAATCCATCTAATGTGGTCGAAAAAAAATGCATCAGAGTGAAGGGAGAAACGGGGAAGGAGACGAAAAACAACGGTGCAGTCATGGCCGGTCTTATACTCATTTTCAGTATACTGTACATTACATACAGCAGCAAAGAGCCCGTGAAACCTCATGACGATATGACAGGCACACCGAGCGAGAAAGGAAGGACACGGCATATAGAGATTGCATAGCCACCGCCCGCCTCGTCGGCATAAAACATACACCAGTGCATTACAACGAAGGTGGGTTCATATTGACTTGTGTATGTGTCCTCTCTCGCGCATTCACGAGTTTGAAATTCTTCCACCACTGGGTATTCAGTTTAAATCCACAGAATCCCTCAGTCTCGACTGGAAAAATTCAGCCCCTCAATTTGGATTGTTAAATGGAAATGGATAGGGGTAAAGATTTTTTTTTTTTCAATTAAGCAATAACTTCATTAATAATTCCAATGGGCAACTCGGAGAAAAAAAATTTGAGAAGTGCGTTTTTACTATCAGGACACTCATGAATGGAAAATAATCTTATACTGTAAAAAGAAAAACTTTCGTTAAGAAATTTTGTCGTGGTTTTAAATACACGGATTTTTTTCACCAGAATAACCTGATTTCTATAACTTAGCCAAGTTTGATTGATTTAGTGAATAGTTTTTTAGATTTAAACTTAAAATATTTTAACGGAAAAACCATTCGTTTTGGTTTGATCAACCGACTGCTTCTCATTTTTCGCACAAATCAAAAAGTTCTTCGTGAAAAGTTTTTTTTTCTCAGTAGGAAATATTATTTTCTTCACAATCGTTGGGACTTGACATAAGTAGAGAAGCCCTTGTCAAGAAAATCGTTTTCTCTCAGTGCGGATACTTGAAGACAATTCAAGATCAAAGCCTCCATGGAATGTCGTTAACTTGAAAATTCAGGACAATGGGTTTTTGACGGCAGGTTGTCAGTGGTATTTCAATGACGTTTAGAATTAGACCTGTCAAACCCATTATCAGAATTATACACCACTACAAGGGATTTGTTAATAAAAAAGAGGTGGATATTTCATTTAAATACAAAGTAATCTGTAATTTTTGATTCAAATTTCACAATCAATTATAAAAATTCATCAAGGCAAAAGTAATTAATCAATATTTTGCTTCAACATGCTTCAACATGCTCAGAAATCTTGTAGTGCTGTCACTGGGTAAATAAAATTCTCTAATCTTTTAAGAAGAATGAATATAAACATTAATAACAAAAGTAGAAATCAATGGATTAATATTTTAATTTTTTCTCTCCCTTGAAAAATTTAGTCATCGAATTTGGATTATGTAATTCAAATTCTGGAATATTGAATGCAGCAAACAATAGTATATTTCGTAACAAGTGAAAAAAAATGGTTTTTGGCGAGTGGGAGGTTTATATCACGAGCCGAAGGCGAGGGATATAATCCCACGAGTCAA
>JAPYZN010000421.1:0-59151 GCA_030522865.1 Psyttalia lounsburyi | reverse complement strand
GTAAAACCCCAGTCGCACAGCCGGCCGATTGTGCAGTGCCCTAATGTATTCATCTGTCACACTGACTAGATGAATACACTAAACCGCTACACCGTGCCTACCGCCCGTAATTTTTGTGCGACCGAGATGTTCCTAAGCGGTCAGCCATCCAAGTACTAACTCAGCTCAACGCTGCTTAGCTTGGATGTCCGCCGGACCAACACCTCGCCCGCCTAACCATTACGGCCGGCTCATTCCTTGATAATATATTCACTACAATATCATTCTCCATACCCGTTAATTTCCTTTCTCACTGCATTCATTTATTTTTCATCACTTCTCAAGATACAAAATAGATATATCTTACATTTGAATTCTTGCAATTGAATTCTCCATCACAATTTGCTCGATTCTCCAATTTCCTCCTGATCCCCACAACCGAACTCAATTACGACTATTTTCAAATACTCGATAATTAAAGATAAATATCCACTTCTATCTCCCCCACAATCAGCTGCGCAGAAAGTTAATCCGCTTTGGTAGCATTAGTACAAGAAAAATTGAATAAAAGGACCGACTGAAATTCCAAAAAAATACGTCACGGTTCAATGCGATGCAGTCTCTGTACCATTAAATTAATTAATGCTCGATGTACTTTCTTGGGTCCGGTGGCATCGCAACTGTTGTAAAGAAAATAATATCATCACGGGAGGGGGGGGGGGGCGAGGGGGGGATTTAACGGGTCCAATCTGTTAGTGAAGGACAATTAAATCTGTGCAAATTAAACGGTAAAGTGGAGTCTGAGGGATGGAAGTATAAAGTGCTGGGTTTGATACTAAAAGCCGAATGGAAGGGAGTCATGGAGCCGCAGTGGGGTGAATTCAACTGTTTGTGGACCATTCGGAAGTTTTTTTTAAATTTCGCTGCGAAGCTCAGACTCGAGTATTGATGATGACAATTAATTTCCGAGCCGCTTGCAATGGTCCCTCATTACCACCATCAATTTACTGATATTTTTATCGTCATCAGGGTCAACGGAGTCCTGGAGTCGGGTCGTTATTCGAGTATTTACATGGGAGCATCGTGAAGAAAAGGAAGGGGGGGGGGGGGGAAGGGGAATTGAAATTGTGGCGAGAGAGGAATAATCTGTTTGCATATTTTTGTGTCACTGAGGAACATTTTATTACATGAATTATGGAGATGCGAACGGATTTTGAAAGTTGTTGGAGAAACCTATGAATGTTAAAAATGAAATTATAGAATTCAGGGTGGAATTCATTTATTTTGGTGACGCGCGAACAATTTTTCTTCGGCGTCAATGACGCCCACTGGCGCTTCAGATTTTACGAGTTCAATTTTTGTTCTTTTTTTTATTTACCTATTTTCGCTTCGTTTTGACAGTTTTTATGGTATTATGGTAATATTAAATATGATTTCTTTCGTTGTTGTTTTATTGTTTCATTTAATATCTCATTGTATGAACAAAAATTACAGTAACAATTCATCAAGAGTCGAATATTTTTCAATTAAACAAAAAGTTAGTTTTTTAAAATTCTAGGATATTTTTCTGAACTCCAATGTTGAACTAATAGTTCCTATCACACGTGACCAACAAGTTCCAACCTTCATTGACCCCTCCGCTCCGCCCAACCCAGCCATCACTCTCCAGGAATCTGTTAACCGACTGGACACGTAATTTACGGTAGGATAAATGAATTTTCCATTCGTTTTGCAGCGTGAAAATGTCCAGAAATCCCTGGACTGCGGCCGGCCGAGAATAAATGTAACGAGTGCCTCTGAGTAGAAAAATAGTGGAATTACCTCACCTGTCTCTATCAGAAAAACACACACCACTCTAGCAACTCGTTGCTCCCTTTTCCGTCGATTCAGTTCTCCCCCACTTCGCACAAACACCTCCTTCCTCTCCCTTTCGCCTCCACAGGCTTCTTGTTCCAAAATCTATTGTGCTCTTTTCTAGTCTAGTTTTCTGGAGTTGTTATTCTCTTTTATTTTTCATCTTTTCAATTCAACACGTCAGCTGCTTAATCATTTTCGCGGGAACCTCCGCCTTACAGACGACGTCCTTGAACACTCCAAACTCTCCACATTGGTTTTGTTTATTTTACGAAGTGGGTTCGTTTGTTCGACAGACTGTCCCGTAGTGAGAAATTGATTTGTCGTTGGTTAGAAACACGCGAGAGGAATGATTGCGGGGAAAATTAGAGTGCGAAAAACTCTAGGGGTAGATCTGAAGTTGTTTTTACTTTTTATTTTATTTTAGCGTTAAAACTTTGTTTTCCTATTAGAATCGGATAGTTTTTTTTTATATGGACACGGAATATAAATTGTTTTATTCCAAATTATATTTATATTTTCCAAAAAAATCTCTTCACAAGAATTCTATCACTTTTTTTCTGTAATTACTAAAGCTCTTTAAAATATTCTCATCACAAAATATTTATCATCAATAAAATTGACTACAGTTTCGAATGTAAAATTACTTCATTAAAACAGCAATTATCGTTTCATTACATGTTCTCGATTCTCCTTTTAACAGTTTTTCAATTTAAACAACATGAGTGCCACTCCAATAAATTCATGTCTATTAGTATCTATTCGATATTCATGAAATTAAATTTAACATTCTCATTTCCAGAAAATTATTCTCTCCCATAGGATTAATAAAATCAAATGAGTCCTAAAAGCTCCCAGTCCCGGAGTTATCATAATCTGGGGAGGAATGCAGACGTCTTCGAGTGTACAATGAAAATAATTGAACATAGTCATGAAGGGAATCGCGGAAACCCGTTAAGTGAAACTCTGTGGTTTTACGTTCCTCGAATTTGGTGGAAAATGTGTCTTACGAGCGATCGTTCACAAAGTTCCTCGGGGCGGCTGATTATATCCGCACCATTGGACAGATCGTTTATGCTGATATGACTGGAATGATGGAAGTTTCGCGAATTTGCAACTCCAACTTTTCTCTCATTCTTTTTTTTCCCCCGAGTGAAGTACTAAAAATTTGTTCACGCACGTTCGTTTCATCGTAACGATTATTTTCTTGGTCTCATGTTTTTGGAAATTATGTCTTACTTTCATAAAGGTTAAATTATAATTTATGGTAGCAACTATAAATGTACACAAAGCAAAACTTATTTCTCCATTTCGAAGATCTTAAAAATTGAGGTTCTCGCGAAGCTCAATTTTTTTTCCTTTTGACTGCAGAACTTCAATAAATTGAAATAATAATGGATAAATATCCAAAACTTTTTGTGACATTATAATGGGGTGTGTTTCAGGAACATATTGTCACAATTTTATAATCTCTAAATTTTCCTCCTACTCATACCCCAAAAGCTAATGCGAAAGTTTAATGTCTTTTGTCCTAATGGATTACGAAATTTAACGAAGAAAAAAACATCCATCTCCTCATTTATTTTCCAGGAGCCCCTCAATTGTCTTATCACCACGTTTTTTGGACCCCATGTCGAAGACTGTATGTAAATTCGACGAGAAAAACCGAGTGATGTGAAATCGTTGCGAAGAGCCGGGAGGACTGCCTCCCCCGATTAGGGAAAATATCTCTCGACATTGTCGCTATCTTTTTTCCCCCTTTTTCAGGTATTTTTTCTCTTGTGTTGATTCGCGAGGCTGATTTGTATTCTCGCCCTAGGGGTGTGTAGGATCTCGCCAACTAGTCACCTCGGCTCCTGTGTTTCCATAGGCTCCTGTATTTTTCAGCCGGGAAAATAATATTCAAACATCATTTGCATGAAATAAATCGAATAACGAAATTGTAAACTCTCATATTCATCAGTCAAAATACTCTCTCACGTTACGATAGAGGTCATACTTCACCTGTGGCGTCAAATTATCAGAAAATTGGATTTTATTGCTGGTGATTTATCACTTGCATATAGAAATAATCGATCGAGCGCGTCTTGGTTTGGACGTGACGTGATAAAAACTGCATTTGTCCATTTATGCATCAATAAAATCACAGTCAATTAGGAGATGTATATTATGAGGATGAAATGGACGGTATACATTTACATTTTGGCGATGATTACTGGTGACGTTTGCATAATGATTCCAATTTTATGAAGGACACAAGGGCATTGTTATTCGTGAAACGACAGTTGTAGATAATTGTATTTCTACCGGTACCAACGACCGTTTTTAAATAATTCTAAAAAAGGTAACATAAATTGAATGATCCATAGAAGACTATCCTAAAGACGTAAATTGAAACAAAAGACAAAAACAAAAAATTGTTTTTATAAAAAAATTCACCAAGCACATATTTCGATAAATTACTTAAAAAATGGAAAATTCCCATAAAAATTCTAAAATTCTAAATTCCAATATTGAAAATGTAAGTGTCTTAGATAAAAATTCACATGAACATCGAAGACCGCGCCAAGTAAATTGATCCTCAGCTGAGCTGAGCTTCGCCTAGCCATTTATTTATTTTCTTTTTTTTTAATTTTGGAAAATAAGCGATTTGAATTTTTAATTTCCATTTCTTTAAGTAGCCATACATCGAAATATCCTTGGCGATTTTGTTTACAAAAACAATTCTTTTGTTTTTGTCTTTTTTTAAAATGCAACTCAAGAAGGCTATTTGCGTGAACAAATTTCCCTACTTTTCTATGATGAAATAATTTCATGTTCTTATTGCTGTAATTTCATTTTCAGTTTAGTACGAATTTTTTGCTCGATTGAATATCTGTCAGCAGAGGGTAAAAGGTGATGGAAATTTTCATTCAGATACGGGAAAAATCGAGGATAAGGAGATATCTTCAATTCTTCTGCATCAGCTATTTCTATTCGGCAAACCAACCGGAAGAGGTTGACCTCGCTCATATTCATTACAAAGGAGTTATCATGAAAATTCCATCGATTTCATAACTAGAATTTTGATCGTTATTACATTTACGTGAAATATTCTAGAATTTCTGCATGTCATTCCATGAAAGAAGGAAGATATTGAACGTAATAATTTTTCAGGTCATTTGTGATATTTCATTTATTTAACGTTGGTATCGAATCCACAAGAATCACTTGAATCCCCGTTTGGATGTCTTAACTCGAAGACCACCAATAACTTCCATTCAGAAATAGGAACGTCTCAAAAGAAATGCCAAGAATACCTTAATTCAATAAAAAAAACAATTATTCACCCTCAAGGATGTGAGAAATATTTACAGTTCTCTTAGTTCGCAGGCCTCTGGGTGCCGTTATAATATTGCCACCGGAGGCAGATCTGATTTATATGTATTCTCCTCATCTCCCATGAGCTCACTACATCGCACATCGACAAATCATCCCGACGATTCCCATCAGGACCCCCCCTCATAGAATCGAAAATTGGATGAGCTAAATGTTTCTCCAATTCTCCTGGAAAACTACACATTTTGGCTGAGTAAATATCAGGAGTTCCACTCCCCGATGTATTATCACAAATCAAATATACACTTTTATCAGAATTGAGGATTTTTCGTTGGGAGGACATGAAGAAAATGGAGTGGATTTTCTCCCTTTGAAATTCCGTTGAATTTTGTCAACTCGAGGAACAAAAATAAAATGCAATTTTTTTATATCCTTTGAAAGTGAACTATGAAATAATTATTTTTCAAAATTCAAACAAATCAATTGAATGAATACTATTTAATCGACGACGTAGTCAACGTAAATTATTTCGATTTGGATTCTTAAAAAAATGTCCAGCCCTGGAGCCAAATTATTCTCCAGTTCACGAGGAAAATTACAGACTTCGACTGAATAAATACCTGAGCACCTGCACTCCCCAATGAATTATTGTAACTCAAATTTCCACTATTAGAAGGATTTTCCGAATCAAGTCGCCCTCTGAATTCAATTGCTCACTCGTCGCGCCATACGCTGGGTTTTTCCACTGGCATAACTCGTGTACCACCACATTTGCCCAATAGAGGTACAAGTCGAACGCTTTTCACCCTCTTCCTCATCCTCCTTTCGGTGGAGAACGTCAATTACGTTCAAAGCGAGAGGTTGAGATCGGAAATTGAAAATTGGGTCGACAAACGTGTCGATCCGGAAGTTGGTGGTAATACAGCATTCAGGCGATAAACGAGCAACCCATCATAGCTTTTGCTATCCTCCTGGACTTCCGATCGTCTTTGTTTGTGATTTGACATGACCATTAATCGCTGAAGCATCTTTATTTATTCCATTGTATTGATAAAAAAAATCAATTATTTTCATCTGCATGTTAACAAATATTTGATTGGGATCAAAGGAAAATGAGTTAGAAAATTATTTTATTGCATTATCTTAGATTGCAGATTACGAATTGGAAATTTAACAGATGGATTTTTTTTCATTTATATGTGAAAGTCACGTCTAGGACAAATTGACGTACGAAAATAATTTCGCTTGAACTCAATTAAATCAAAGAATAATTATTTTTTAGGTGGATGTGCGCGACACAGCGTTTTAGATATTCAATTTGGGTTTTTAACTCAATTCGTTTGGAACGTTATATATGAAATGAATGTCGATCTTGTGGCCCTCAAATAGCATATAATAGCTTGTTAGCATAATTTTTTAATCAAAATTTAATATCCAAATTTCGATTTGCCTATAAGCATAATTGTCATTCAAATTAATAGGCAGTGGGAATATTTCAGTGAAAATCTTCTTAAATATTATCTAAAAATTTAGGAGCCTGTGAATTTCCGAGCCCGAAACTTCTGAAAATAGAGGATAGAAACACCAGAAGAAACTAGGGATGATAATTCACACGATAGATTTCCAAAAATCAAACCTATCTTTTTCTGTACCTCTGGGATTCCATCAAGAATCACGCAATATGAATGTTCTATACAGCATCTCTACAATGTCTTCACACGTGATAAACAACAAAATTTTGTATTGGCTCCTCTCACAAACATCAAATCTTCCCAGCCTTCTCTCACCCTCTGCCCAGTAATTTACCCGAATCTCCTCCCACTGAATGGTAAATTTTGGATCTCCTTGGATGTAATTTCGGATTGATGGAATTAGAAAACTTTTGGTATAGCGTGCAAGCACTTAGATACTCCATTTTTGTTCAACTTAATTCTACCATAAGGGCGCCCGGTGCATGCATGGAGCATCCTGGTTCACTAAGACAAAGTTTCAATGGTGTTGCAACAACTCTGAGGAATTTCAGATACAATAAACTCGGAGTACATCTACGCGAGGAATCGGAGGCCAAAGTAAAGCTGCTCCCGTAAATCACTTTTCTGGCGGGAGAATTATTCACGAAACAAGTTTCGCCGATTGCAGATCTAATAAAACACTGGGGATGAACAAATGGCGAGTTTAAGAGTGGAGCTGGAAAGAATGTACTACTGTACCAGCCAGCGTTGTGCACCATTTCATGAAGATCAAAAAAATTCACAAAACTACTATTTGAGATAGATATTTCAAGTTCACTATTTAAGTCAATCAAGCAGTCTTTATATCGATGACTTTTTGGAATAGAAAAAAAATACTATTTCAAAACCGCTGGTAAGGATTCGGTGAGGTGTTGCTCGAGGACATTCAAGCCAAGGAGCTGGGTTAGTAATTAGGTGGGTACCCGCTTAGTAACAACTCCCTTGTACAAACATTACGCGCGGTAGACATGGTATGGTCGCCTAGTGTCTTTATCTAGTGAGCGTGACAGATGAATACATTAATGCCCTGCACAATCTGCTTTCTGTACGATTGGTATTTTCCATGGTTTCCCGTGTAATACTAGTCCAGATGGGATGCAGTCAAAAGTAAGACCACCATGATACCGCAGACATAATAGGAAATAATAGAACCGTGGGGGAAGGCAGGCTGATGAACTCCCCATTCATTAGGGCGTGCCTATAGTACCGTCAATGGCTGTAGGAATGCAAATAAATGAAATAAAAAATAGTGTTTCAACGGGTGTATGCCGTTCAATCAATTTCTGAAACTCTCCAGCAACGAATAATTAATTAAACCGGCAATCAATAAAAAAAATTGACTGAAGTCGGGTGTAGGGCAGAGTTAGGAAGAATTCTGCTTACAAAGCCAGACAACCGGGGTTCGATCCCGCGCATCGGAGGAATTTTTCTGGATTATTGGATTTAGTCAAATCACAGAAAAGTTCATTCCCAAATGTTACAAAATCCGTGCCCAAAAAGTTAATAACTGAGTGATCATATTCTTATTTCGAAAGTATAATATTCGTAACTTTCAGTTATAGAGGAAATAGTCGTGAGCGTCTAATGACTATAATACGGCTGGAGAGCCGGCGCTGAAAACCGTAGTTAATGCATCGATAACTTACCCAGAAATGGGAATCTAATCAAATCAGATGAAAATCCATTCATTAATATAATCTCCAATTATTGTTCAATGAATAATGACATAACAATGTCTCAACTATTATTTTACATTAAATAAATCATGGAAGCCGGAATATCATGTATCTTGGAAAGTTATTCATCACTTAGAATAAATCATCTTTTCCTCATCATCTATATGCAATAGAGTAAAAAACCGCAATGCCACTTTTTCAGTTTTTAATTTGAAAATAAAAAAAAAACTGACTGTTTTTTTCTACTTTTTGCATTTCAAAGTAGACTGCATTGGCGGCATTCGACACTGATTAAAGTGCGTTACTGACACCAATTGAACCCTCCACATTTTTTGCCACTCCAATTTTCCCCGATAAAAGCAACCCACTCGGTATTTGTAATTCGATTAAATCAGCGATATGCAGTGAAATTCGAGCACATTAAAAGTGAATACACAAACAGTTCAGGAGTACCAACAAAGATAGCTAATCATTTTTCCCCTCATTAGCTTTTGAGTTGGCTCACATAATCCAAATATTGCATTAATTACAGAGAAAAATGAGAATTCCGAATTTTTACTTTTTACATAGAAGAAGGGAATTTATATAGCATTCCACATTGTTAGGACATCGCAGGAAACCATTGAATGCGATTTGGAATGGGTAGGATGTGATCCGGGAGTATTCTTAATATAAAATTTACAAGAAATTTTCACTGAAAAAAATCGATAGATGGACAAACTGGCTTTATTTAAAGAAACTGACAGATTATTACTTGAAACTGAGAAAATTACTTGAAATTGTCGAATTATTGATTATTATTATTTATCATTATTTTATTTCAGCATAAAGAAATCAATTCATCACGTTTAGTTGACCTAGATATTTTGACAAATTGTTTTCTATTTTACAATTTTCTCATGTCTTCAGGCCAAAATTTTGTTCTCATGAAATTAAAAGAATTAATAAAGCCAAATCACGTTCCTCCCCCTTCATAATCTAGTTTTATTGTTCGTTGTACAATAAATGTCACCATAAATCCCCAAAATCAATTGTGAATTCACGTCGTTCTTGCTAGTGTATCTCTACCCAAATCACGGGAAGTCCTGATCATCTCCGGATTCTATCGCAAAATAGCAGAGGAAATTCGCTGAAATGGAGACACTACAATTAAACGGGTCAGAACTTTTGTGGGACAAATGATGAGATTCTTATTCCGATATTACTCGCATATGAAATCGATATTTTAATCACCAACTGTTATGATTTTCTTCGTTCTGTTGCGGTATATGGCAAGAGAATGCAATGAATGAATGCCGATGGAGAAATTATTTATTCTAGGCAAATATTTTGTGCCCCATTTTTTACAGAACGTAACTGGAAAGTGTGCTGTTATAAGCGAAGAATTAATTTCGTAAGTAGAGGGCGACTTTTCGTTTACGATTTAAGAATATTCGAAAAGTGATACATAAAAAGGAAAATTCCCAAGCACATTTCTTTCCAAAAATACACTAACACTAGTTTTTACCATGTATTCAGTGAACGATCATTCACCTCGTATTTTATTCTTGTCCTATTAATAAGGTCTCTATTAACGACGTTAAGCCCTGTCAGAACCACATTCTTCAAGCCCAGAGGATTTAGATTCGCCTGCTGTTATACATTGTGCGGTATTTTCGATGTGTAGAGTCTTCAGGTTCTATTGTCGTCCAACTCAATGAGTGTGTCACTGACGCTTATTCCCTGCGTTGATTAGTCGTCGGAAGGATTCAAGTTAATCGTGTTTGCTGGAAATTCGAGCACTGATTTTCCACTGAATGAATCAAGGGAGTCGAAGACAATGGAGAAGTACCCGTTGGATTTCGGTACCATTTCATCCATCGACGTACGAAATTGGCTTCTCATGAGTTATGATCTCGCTCCACTATTTCCTAGTATGAAATTTCCGGGATTATTATAAGTGCATGAACTGTGAGGTCGTACGATGTATTTGAACTTTTCGAATATAACTGACTGCTGCGGAATACGTCCAGTGGGCACTACTGAAGGTTTATGGAGAGACTCGGAATGATAATAGATGGATAGAATTGGTCGTTTATTGTCTTCGGATTAGATAATAATAAAATGTTGCCGACAAAATAAAATTCACAGTTTCGTCATCATTTATTGCTGATTTGTTAACTAAGACTGAAGAGATTGTGCATTTTTACGTTCTATGAAATTCAATTTTCTCATTGAAAAAGTTAAGGTGAACTCCATTTCTGATCATTTAACGAGTCAAGTGAATCGTGGGAGACTAAGATTATATCAGAAGTTGCCAAGGAGTTGTGTAATACCTCGGTAGTTTGGCGGGTGCATTAACGGCGATGGGTATTTTGGATGTAAGACAATAAGCTCCGAGGGTATCAAGTGAGTAATCAGCGACTCACTGAATTGGGAACTCATTCGGTGATAACCATCGACTAATGGCTCAGCTTTGTCCTTTTCCATGAGCCTCAACAAAGATTTCCCTCGGATTCTTCCTTAAATGAAGGCATTGTCACATGTAAAATGTCAAAGCAATTGCACGGTTGTCAACTAAAAAATTCATTATGAAAGAATCAATTAAAAAATAGTGAAATTTCACTGGACAATTTACTTACAAAAGTCCATAGGATTTCCACTAGTATTTCGTCGATTATTTGTTCAAAATATTTTAGAACTTAAAATATTGAGATTTGGGAACGACCACAAATTGTTTAATTATGTTCCGCTCTCCCCTATACAGAGATAAAATTCTAGGGAATTTACTTCTCCATTATAATAATTTTTATTGGAAATTTTCTATTCGCTTCATCTATATTTTTAAAAACAACTGTAGTCAGGACGCGAAATTATCAAATAGAATTTTTATTTATTATCCGACTTGAAAATTTTATATTCTCGCTTTGTTTCGGCGAAAAAAAATCTAGAGATACTTGGCTACCCTTGCGATAATAAAAAAATTTCTGAGTAATTTCACTGCCCTACATTCTCATTCATCATATCTCCCGTTAAGAGCAATAGCATGTTGCGGCTCATGAATTGTAAGAATAAATAGCCTCCCCAAAAAACCTAGAATAATTACCACATATATTCATTCGTAATATGGCCTTGTTGCACGCGAGACGGTGAAATTTGAAGGGACGTATGGCCTCGTTACCCCATGAGGACCATAATTTTCCAGCTAGTTGATGAAAGGTGAGGGAATCCCCTCAGATCTATCAGACCGGTCGTGACTCGTGCTCGCCGAGGCCTCGTTGCAATCGACCGGGGAGCCACGGACAAAAATGAGAGACCACTTTCTAGAGATGATCTCTTGGGGAATGAAGTAATGACAACGACGGAAAATAGTGCGGAAAGAGAACAGGCGAAAAACCACTACAATTGGCAACATTTGCAACTGTTCAACCTGAATTCATTAATTATATAGGCAGCAGAAGCATGTGGACAAAATAAATTACAAAGTAGAGGCACGTTCTTTCTAAAATTTCTATACAATTTTAAAGGAATGAACAATTATTTGATTAACAAATTTTGGTCTCAGACTTTTGACGTAATTTTTGAAAATATTCATTACATTTAAGCTTTAGTGGGATTTCAAAGACTTTCGAAGACTTTCGAAGTTCAATGAGAACTGGAAATTATATGCCACTTATCACACAAAAAACACACCATAAAACTGGTTTTTTTTACGCACGTATGGGAAAAAAATTGAAACAAATTCCGTATCGCTCCAGGGAAAAAATTATTTACAAACAGAAGCGCCTCGAGACCTTCCAACCAATCGATTAATTCACACTCATTACGCCTTTGCAATAAAATTTCATCGAACTCATTACCCTCAGGGCCTTTAGAATTGAAATACACTAACGATTATAATTGCAGTTAGAGTCCCGCAAATTACTTCCGTTGAGCCTTTAATAAATTTAATTAACAAAATCACGAGCATCAGCCGTACCCTTCGCTCATGCAACTTCTTAAAAGTTTTTATGTAATTTTTATTTCAAAATGGACAAATCTAAATTCGATAAGTAAGATCAATGAAAACTATAAGTTCTGTTCTAATTAGTTCATAATAAAAATAGACCGATACTTATAAAAAAAAGGCAATTACTTCGGAATGACAACAAAAAACATTTATTTGTAAAATATTCCATTGGCGGAACTCGAATAACTCTGTTAGCTAACGAAAAATTATGATAGCAACGAAGACAGGAAAAAATTATTTATAAACATAAGGGCAAATCGATTAATCACACTCATTACGCCTTTGCAATAAAATTTCATCGAACTCATTATCCTGAGGGCTTTGAAAATTGGAATACACTAAAGTTTTCAATTGTAGCCAGAATTCCATAAATCACTTCCGCTGAGCGTTTAATAAATTTAATTAGCAAATTGACGAATACCCGCTGTAGCCCTTCATTTGTACCAGTTCCTCTGTTGTCCAGATAATTATGAAGGATTGCACTTGTGATAATATTAAACAACAACATTGCACGCACCGATTGATGAACATTCGGTCTATGGTGGATTGTCGCCCATATATAAATACATATCGTTCTCGGAAATAGGGCGGAATAATTGTTGAGTGAAAAAGTGCCTGTACAGCTGGCAAGTACATTATAAAAATGTCCAATAAACATGTCTTGAGGAATGGGAAAAGCGATATGATTTGAAAATTGAATGCAATGAGCGTGTATCCCGCTTGTTCTCCACTCGTAATTTCTCTATTGATAAAGAATCCCAGAAGACGAAGAAATAATAAAGAATTCTCGGCATATTAAATTCCATTGGCCGCAAGTAGTGATATAAATCTGAATGAATCTCCGGAATGAGAGAAAGAGAACGTAAGTCCCTATCATTGTCGCGCGAATTTTATTGAATCAAATTGAGAATGAGAAAATTCTCAATTTATTATGGAATAAAAATAAAAAAATTACGATTTTCTCACATTTTTCAACTATTCACTTCATATTTTACATGTAACTTGGTTAAATAATTACGTAATTTAAATATAATTTAACATAATCTAGAGATAACTATAATAAATTGTTTAATCCTACTATAAAAAGTACATACACTTCAGATCTCGAATCGATTCCTTATTGGTTCACTGGCATTAGGGCGGTTAATTTGAAATTTTCAATTTTCATAGTCACTATTACAGCGGGCGGTAGCCCGCGTTCGGGCTCGTATGAAAAATCTTATATTCATTTTTTAATTTTCTAACCTTATTCATGCTATCATATATTTTAAAATCATATTTTATTCAAAACACTTCTTGGGAATTGTTATCAAATTTTCATTTTCCGGAAATTCGTAATGGGATTAAAAACGGTGAATTCCATTCTAATTATTGTGTATAAATCGATAGATATCAAAAGAATTCTGAAATTTTCTGTAAAATCTAAAATTATACTCTATTTTTTCCACCACTTCCAAAAATGACTAGTCAAATCCCTGACATTTCAATTTTCTCATTAACAGCACCCGAGAAATTAAAGTTGAGAGATACCCTAGAAAAAGTAGTTACTTCGGAATACTCAAAAAAATATTCCATCCAGTGAGCTCGAATAATTCTGTATGTTGACTTATGAAATGCAATAATATGGACGAAGACAGACGAAGTTTGTTACGACCAAAGGAAAAATCGTCTCATCAAGGGAAAAATGAGATCCTTTTCATCAAGAGAAGTGTACCCAAGTCGTTTGTAACAAAAAATCCACAGCTCATTAGAACCATTTTTTTTCGCGTGCAAATAAAATATCTCTCGCAGATGGAGAGATTTGTCAAGTTGTTCAATCCTTTCTTGGTACAATTGTCATTACATCACTATCAGAGCTAAATTGCATGAAACCGATAATGAACCAGATGAATCAGTGTGCATGGAGCGACCCGGTGGTTACATAAATTTATTTTCCTGGAAATTTATCCGATGATATTGAACGACGCGCAATTAATTAACTGAATGATCGATTGCACAGTCATCCAGTAAATCGTTCAATAATCGCATTTATTTTGGTCGAGTAAAACTCACTATTTGTAATGGTTGATATATAGGGAATTGCTGGGGCTTGTTCCGCCTTCTGCATCCGTTATACATACGCCAATGATTCACTCTATCAAAGGGTTGCTTCCGCATCAAATGCACATTTTCCTTTTCCTTTCCTTTATTCATTTATTGATCAAGAAATGCTGCAGTTTTATCACTTTCATTGCAAGAATTGCGATGACATCTACCTTGAAGTGGAGATATAATTGTTCCCAGTATTTGCCTAATTTTGAGTCTGCAAATGACGATTGAAATTTTAGAATATTTTAAGCATTCAAATTTTTTTAAATTTTAGCTCATAGAAAATTGCAAAAATATCATGCAATATGGATATGGATACAGTGGTTAATTTTGATAACGACCTTGGGGATTATACATCTCATTGAAATTTGAATGATAATCTAACGTAAAAAATCCTGTTGTCCTAAATTTCAAAATTGAATACAATTATTCATGAATCGTTTCATGTTTAATTAAATTCAAAATCACGTAGTCAAAATGCAAGTTAGAACGCAATTGCCAATTGAATGAAGAAAAGTAGAGAATTTTTCATTAAATAAACCATGGGAAAAGGAATTGACAGTTCGGAAACGTTTGGAGTATTACGACTGAAAATTTAAGGATATATAAACATAAATTTCGAAAATTAAGCAATAATTAAAGGCATTGTTGCGTCAGTTTTCATGAAACTTAAGGAAAAGTCTGAGGTTTCTTTATTCGTGACATTCTGTGTTTTTATCAACGAAATTCCTAAAAATTGCGGTAGGATTTTCCAACAAAGAACAAAAAAATCGTCACAAATTTAAATGACGAAAAAAACTGCCATTATAAAATTGCTTCTACCACCGACGAAAACGTGACTGCACGTATAAAATAGCCATTCTTAATAACTCCCAAATTCCCCACATTCGTTTTCAGGTCTTATGTTTCTCCCGCATTTCTGATATTCGTGATATTAATATCGAGAGGTTTGCCTTGCGGCAGGTCGCACTCTTGCAGCCCAACGACTCCGAAATTTCACCCTCAAGTTTTTCCCCCATCATTCAGACTCCCAGCGAGACTAGGAAAAATGTTAATAAATGCGTCTGTTTTTCAGGTGTTTGATAAACATAACCGTGGATATATCACAGCCTCCGATCTACGGGCGGTGCTCCAGTGTCTGGGTGAGGACCTGTCTGAAGAAGAAAGTGAGTAATTTTGTTTTCATATGTTCTCAAGAAAAAAAGCGAGCCAACACGAATTTACATCACGAAATGTAAATTTATCAGGGGCTGCGGGACAATGGGTTCTAGAAATTTTATCGCCCGAAACTTTGGCGGAGTTTTCCGATAGTATTATAATCCTTCCAGCCGTTATTGTCATGGTTGTTAGCTCGGGAGTTGTCCAGTCTCCTCTAATCGGAATGTAATCATGTGGTCTAGATAAAGCCAGACACCACAAATGCGCGTATCATGTAGCGGGGAGAGAATTTGATGACCTCGGTTTGCATGTGGTGGGGAACAGTTATTTTGAATTTATTTGTAGTAAGATTTTTTTTTATAATCATAATAATTTATTTAAAAAATGTAAAAATAAGTATTTAACTGATATTTACTGACATTAACTCCCATAGTTCATTTTATTGAAAAATTTGTCAGCCTCTCCACGATTTTTTTACAGTAATATAGGGATAATTTAATTAAAAAACCATTTCAGAAAAGGATTTTTACATAACTTCTTTTTTAAATTTTAGACGAAAAGATTATTAATTCCTTGGTATGTTCACGCAACCTTTACTCTTAGTAATAGCCAAAGATTTATAAAAAAACAAAATTTTTGTTAATTTCATTGATTATTTTCATGAAACAGTATCTATTAGACTTTTCTTTTTTGTCTTTAAAAAAAAACGCGTTAAATTCTTGAATTCTTAAACAGAGTCTTCCAAAAACTAATGAAATTCTTTATCCAATTGTCCAAATATTTAATAATTTTTTTCTTTATGAGAAATCAATTTTACAGGAGATATGACCAAAATTATCTGCAAATACCTTCCAATCTCTCATGGTTTCGCTGCGCAATGCAGTTTAATTGAGTTAATAAAAGTATCATGCTCCATTAGTTCATGTGCTATCTCGGGCATACAAATTTGACAACTTCATACTTGAGTTCCATCTCTAACGAGCAGATCGGGGAAGAAAATCCCTTTACCTCGACTGCTTTGATCATTTATAAAATATTGTTATGCTCAGCGATAACCGACCTCAAAGCTGTTTCCATTAATCCCCCAACGAGATTATCTACAAATTTTGAACACATCATTTGATATAATTTCCATCCGTCATTTATTATGATAAATCTACTTCAAATATTGTTTGTCAAGTTTGATTGCGCTAAAAATTGATGGGGGTCTATAGAATTTACCGGTAATGGTATCGCATCGTTTGCATCATAATTTGTCATATTGCCATTTTGTGGTAATGCTCTGGTACCACAAACAGTGCCCAGTCTCCTAATAATTTCCCCAACTGTGGTCGACGTGTGCAGCATATGCCGTTGTTGACTATTCGGTAAATTGGAAAACGGCCCTGAACCTATTGCACCTGTGCCTGCCAACGAAATTGTCATTGCGCCAGTTAATTATCACGAGAATTTCAATCAAATGAATTTCTTCTAAGAGCGAAAAAGTAACCGAGAAGCCAATAGAAAGAAAGCAACTCAAGTTGTTTAAAATAGCCCGTCAGCTCCCAACAGCAAGCTACACTGAGAAACAAATATAATTTTGCCGATCAAATATTCTTCAGAGGACCAAATGACAGCCAATGAAAGCCAATCAGAACGAAACAGACATACAAAATTTAGCATTGAATTGTTGTCCGAAGAAAATTTAATTGGTAAAGTTATTTTCCTGAATGTACACTACAAACTTAGATATTTTTTCTCTTAAAACTTTCACAAAAAGTGGGAGAAAATTTAATTTCATTTCATTGATAAAAAGTAGCTGATGGTGATATTAATCTAACGAGTAATTTCGAAGAAAAATGTCAGTTTTTTTTCTGCAATCTTTGAAGTTTCGCACAAAAAATTAAATTGAGTGATTAATTATCGATCCACTAGGAAGCAAATAAAAACATTGGGTAGTGAAAGAACTCTACTCCAGTCGATCCCTCTAGGAATGTCCGATAATTAATTACGATTTGTCTAGAATCTCCTCACCAATCTTGCCTCCTCACGATGATACAAGAAAATCACGTTAAGTTTTTTATCACACATTTCTGAAATACCAAGAAATTACACGCAGAGAGAGATGTCTATCAAAATTGATCCCTAAATCCCATTAAAAATTAGGATTTCAACGAAAGTTTCTAAATATTGGATTTTTTTGCATCATCTACAGTAGCATTATTGCATTTTTCCATATTTTTATTACCACTGATATATTCTATCAAAAACTCGTCCAACAAACTTGCGCAATTGTTTATCGAATTTCCCATTTCTGAAGCCACTAAATTTGTCAATTATAAATTGAAAAAAAAATCGAATTCTTCCTTACCTTTTATATAAAAGGGAGTACTGGATTTGTTAAAGCATTCAATGGGACATAATATCCCGATAATTAGAACTACTCATAGTGTTTGCAAAATATCCACTCGCTAATCTGTTTCGGATTCATTAGCTAATTAGCATTCCTATTTAATTCGGCGCTTACGTATTCACCACTGAAGCTTACCAAACTTTTCATTGAGCTATTGCCGTTGATATAATTAGCTCCGCAATAAATTTCAACGAAAGATTAGCAATTGTACAACGTGAGAGTGAATTCTATGAATTCCACTCAAGAACTTACAGCAAACGATTTAATTGACGACGAAAAGAGTTCTTATATACTGTTATCAGTCCACCATGTCGGCTGGGAAATGGGTCGAGGAGGCGGACAAACTTGTGTGGTCCATGATTGTTGTTGGTTAAATCCACACATGAGTAAGAATCAATGTTTACTCACAGGTAACTGGGAGTAAACCCTCAATGTCGGGTTTGTCCACTCAAGTTTTCAAACTAATTCTCATCGGTAATTGCACTGGGTTTTTCATCAATTTCTTATTTCTAGAGATTTTTTTGATCGTTTTTGGTGCATTGAAGTAATGGAAACGGAATACCCTGATATAAAAAAAATAATAAGATAGTTTATTACTTTTATATTACTTATTGAATCATAAAAACTGAGAATGAGAATAAGTTACACATTTCTACGTCAAATCCGTACAGGCAGGGGGCCTGTCTACAACCACAATTATTGCGGAATTACGTAAAATATGTTAAATAAGCGGATTTTCTTTCCATAAAAATAATTTCTGTTCTATAATTCATCCATACGTACGCGTATTAAAGGCTTAACAATTCTCGCCTCGAGATAAAAATTCTATCCCTTTCAATATGATTTTCCCACTTGCAATTAAAAACCCTCACTTACATTGAAATCATTCACGCCTGGATGAAAATTTTCACTGAGAATCACGTGAATTTCAACATTCCACCTGGGAATAATGAGGACGAGATAATTTTTGAGTTATTGCAGCCCAGTTAGCACAGCCGCCCACCCACCAATGGCTCCTAATGGCTCGAACAGTGGGAGAAGCGGGCACACTTCATTATTATAGGACCAAGTTTTCGGGAGTGTGGGACGCGGGAGGGAATGTAGATTTTCCGACTAGGCACCAGCTGATTGCGTGGCAAGGTGTTGGTAGTCACGCAGTCGCGATCACATCAATTAAACTAGTGATTACAAAATTGCGAGGGATGACCGAGAACAATTAACAATGTTTAGCCTAATTATTCAGTCTGGCCCTTTTTTCAATATTTCGATGGTTCAATCCGTGGAATATTTCGATAAAAAGCCACCTCTGGCTTCCCCATTGAGAAAAAAAATAATTCTGCCAAATGTATTGGTTTTCGTCAACCAAACGGATTCCTATCGTAAAACGCACTTTAAATTCCTATCAGAAGAATATTTGATTGGCAAATTTTTTTTAACAGTGCATAAACATAATTTTACAACGTGAGGAATTTAATTGCTCATTATGATATTATATTTCTACGATGACCGCTGTATGTACGCTACAATTAACAATAACAATTATCAATTTTGTTATATATAATACCTAAACTATGGTAAAAAATACAGACTCTGATGACGTATTTTTCTTTCAGTTGAAGACATGATTAAGGAGGTGGACGAGGATGGCGACGGAAGGATCGATTTCTACGGTGAGATTTCTAGATTGAATTTTTCGAAAAATTCGCCTAGGGAGGTCGAGTAATAAACTGTGTAAACGGATTCCTCCTTACCTGTTTAGTTTTAGTCTGAGGGTATATTTTTCTTGTTCAAAATCCGTAAATTTGAACTATTTTTCATCGCGACTTTTAATTTCTACATTTTTTAGTTCCTTCGCCGCCGCGTACTTACCGCCTTTCACTTAGCTCTGATTACTTCTATTAAGTAAATTATGAGAAAAGAGGTAATTAAAGGACATTGAAACTCATCCATGCATCGGTTCAATATGAAAAGTTCATGCCAGATACGAGAGAGAATAGCGTCCCAGCGTCAAAGTTCATTCTTTATAATCACGGAGGAACCTGTGAACGACGGCCAATGCTACACTATGATGAAACTTTCTTAAGTACTATTACCTCGCTCCACAATCGTACCATTCACATCCTCAACCAACCCCTCACTCTCTCAAGCCATGTCTTTTTCCCTAAAACTTTTCCTTCAAAACGTCGAATGCAATTTTGTGACCTTGTTCCAAGGATGTATTGATTCTGGGATGTTCAATCAGTTTGATCAATTTTGTACTTGTCACTTTGGGTATCTAACAGCAACTATTCAAGTGTCCACTGGACCTTTACCTCGGGGAGATACTGCCGAGTGGTATCGCAGAACGTCAGTTGGAAATTGTTCGTTTGGAAGAATTTGAATCGATTTGAATTCGAAGAACATGATAAAAAAATCAATTGAGATAATTGAAGGAAATGCACATAATATGGATGGATTTCTTTTTTAAATTTCTAACAATAACTTCTCAATGAAATCACAATTAAATTAAATGACAATGAAATTAATACGAATAAAATTAATGATGAATGGACATCATCCTCAGAATAACATTCACCACACTTTTCGGTTTCTCCCCTCTAATGATTAATTAATATCTATTTGAACTTTGTACTCGCAGTATTTATCCATTCTCAGAACTTGCTCTGCCCACTCATGACCCAACTCACTCACTCGACATTCGTCATCTTTACTTGGCTCTTGTTTGTCCAGAATTTGCACGTTCACTGGTGGAACCGGGGGAAGACGAAGAGGAGGAGGAGGATGAAGAGGAAACACCTCAATCGCCACCCTTCTAGGATCCATCGAGGTCACCAGTCCATATCCTTAATTCCGAAATATTCTTATTCAATTTTATCCGTTAGTCCAAATAAACTGATCGATCTAAGAATTTTAAATATAATGATGATGATGATAACGTTGATATTTCAAAATACTTTTATTAGTCATAATGAAATCATTAAATCTCCTGAACGTTGAGTGCACGGAGAAAAAATGATACCGAAGCACGAATATTCTTCTTAATTCCAAGACTATTCAGCAATTAATGCAGTTTACGAGGAGAAAAATGAGTTTTCTTTTTTTTTTGTTCAAATTCATCATAACTATTTTCGTTATAAGGCTGAAAAAACTTTTCTGACGAGTGAAAGAGGTACAAGCCGAGGCGGAGCCGAAGAATGCAATCTTACGAGTTAGCAATTAATATATTTCTCACCTAGGGAAGAAAAGTAGACAAGTCGTCCTCATGTGCAAAATTACGACCCGAGTCGAGGACAAGGGTGGCGCACGTGGGAAAAGCTTGTCTGATTTTCCTCCCGAGGGTTGAGTACGATTTTTCTGCTGGAAGGGACGAAAGTGAACGTTTTTAACCGAGCGAATCAAGGGTAGAATGCTCACTTTCGGTCCAAGTAGGCACAAAAGTTTTTACCTGTCGAATGACGACCCTAATTGTTCATCACGCTGTGTCGGAAAAGGAAGTTTGAGACACATAGAGATGAAAAATTTGGCACGTAACACGTGCAAAAAATGTTTTTTACAGTTGTTCCGAAAAATACGATTTCTTTACGATGTCGGTAAAACGCGATTTTACGGACACAAAATGTCCTGAAGTACTGTGTTGGCTCATTTACGCTGTGATGAAAAAATATTCTTCCGTCTAGAATTATTTTTTCTTCGTGCAATGTTGTCACTTCATCGACGCACCGGCGTGCGCTACATACTTGTAACTATTTGTGTATACATATGTATGTATCATGTACATTTAATTGATCAGTTAACCAATCACTCGCTTTCTCGTGAGTTTCGATGGATCTTCATCACTGGAGGTATCGCCTTCTGGACGAAATTAAATTTCTAATAAAATTGAAATCATTTTGAGAAAATACGTGCAAGTAAATATCATGGAAAAAGCGAAGTTCGTTAGAATGTTCTGTTGAATTTCCTTGTAATTGTTGATTGATTTCAATGGAACACATTCTATAGAAAGTAATAACCGATTTCGATCTTTCAAATGCAAAGACAGGACATATAGCGGAAAAAATTAAAAGCATTGAATTCGAAGAATTCCCAGTTCTATAGAAAAAAAAATTCTCCTGTTTTTGTCATCGTATAGTTTCAATTCAAAAATAAAATGCGGATATTATGTAGAATTGCGAGCAATAATATCGCTCAAGTTCCACAATTATCCGATATTTGCCTCAAACTTCCCGATCTAGGAACGATGGTGTCAAATTCGCCTGCGAAACATGACAAGCTTGTTCGGAGGCAGGGAAGAAAATATCGGATTAATTTTGCCGCGCGAGTGGTATTTGGCGAATTATTTGTCCACTGAGAGTTCGACCAAAAGAGTGCAATAAATTACATGAAGTGAACTGCGTAAATTTTTTACAAAATTCCGCTGAAATTCTGTGGGTTGACTTTAAATACTGCACTCTGTTTGGCTGAAGGCCGAGTGAGAAAAATAATTAAGTAAATTTGCTCGACTTTGCTGTGAAATTTTTTCGTATGCGTAATTTTTTATGGAAATTTTTCTTCATCTGAAGGATTGAGACCACCATTAAAAGATTTGACACTCGATAGTTCTTGCTAAATAATCCGACTCAACGACTATCTATAGCTTGCATTTTCAACTAGAAAGAAAAAAAGTGTCTCGTGTTAATCTCCAACGAAAGATTTCGCGTTCAACAATCAAATGAGAGGTCCAGTTACGGAATGAGAATCTCCATTGTTTCAATTTCAATTCCCTCAAACCCCGAGAACCCGATAAAACTCTCTTCAATTATCGATTTCGGAATTACTGGGGAAATGAGATTCCGAGTTTCATTCAATAGAATGCAATTATGATTTCAATATAGAGCATTACTCAAGTAACTGGATGCATTGTTTTTGTTAATACAGGGATAATTGTATTCACATATCTGAGGACTTACTTGAATTCTGATGAATCTGAAAGAATGAACATTATGCGTAAAGATGAAGGTAATTAAATTGAAATGTTGTTGATTCAAAATTAATTAGACGTGTGAAAAAATTCTTTCGATAATTCTGTAGGAATTTGTTTGAAAATTCGATTGCAACCTAGTGAATTCAAAAGAGAACTATTCTATCAAAAAATATGTAACACTTCTTTTTTTTCCCCAAAACTTTCGTCTTTTAGAGATTTTCTATAGAAAATTCTCGACATCAATTTCATTTGTGGTTATTTCAAGTTTCGTTCACTTAATTTGCAAAAATTTAAGCAGAGAAATGACGACGAAAAATATTTTAACGCCCGTTCTTTTTCTGTAGAATGTTTTTCTAACATTTCATAGAAAGCCATGACAAAGAAATGACGATTGACAATTCTAGTGAATTCGCTGGGTTATCTCTATGATTTTTTTTTCTGGAGCGATTAATTGCGAAATCGTTATTGGAAACGATTTATCAACAATAATTCTCTGTATTTTTAATTAACAAAAAATTAAAACCAAAGAATGTAGGAATAATTATCTAACAGAGGAATAGTCTATAGAAAAATCCACAAAGAGAAAAATTGGAATCTACTGAACACGAAAAAATTTTTAAAAAAGGACTAGATTTTTCTAGCGATAACTATTATTTATTTCTTCATTCGTGAAATATTTCTCTGGCGTGCATGCGGCCAGCGCATAATAAAAATAAATAAAATATGTCTTTTTCATCGAATAAAATTACCCAATTAAATGTGCACAAGTAATGCTATATAATATAAAAGTTTAAAAAATATAATTTCAAAGAATATGAATTTTGAAAATTCGAAATTTTGATTTCAACAAAAGGGGAGTGAGAGAACTCTACCGGATGTACTTGGAAGTCACTTCCGTTTTGGATTATTGTACGCGTGCGCTTATATCGATTGACAACAAGTCTCTCTTATCGACTTGTTCTAATGTAGATTTCTATATGAATTAAAATTACATCGATTACGAAAATAAACAATGAAATGTCATCTCACTCTTTCTCGAAACAGATTAAAGACAGGAATAAAAGAAATTGAAAGATTGATGAACGAAAAAAAGAAGGAAGCCGGCCGATAAAATGTCTGTAGTCTGTATCGATCTCACTATATGCTCAACAATTCTCGATATTCAACTGAAAATTGTATATATCCCGAATTAATTCATCTTCCAACAACATCACCTGATATAACGAGCTGAACTGATCTCGGAAAGCTAAGAAAATTAAGGTCCGGATTGGAAGGTCCGGATTGGATGTTCGTCATCCAATAAATCGTGAATGTAAGAAAGTATTAATTAATTGTGATTACGATAATGCTTGGTTCACTCGATCACATTTGTCTTGAACAATTTTTCCAATATTATAATGAAAATTTCGTCTATTGAAAATTTATCCCACTGATTATGAAAATCAAATGATATACAAAAATTTATTGTTAATGCTAACGACGAAAGCTATTATGCGGTGTTTAAAATATTTTAAAAATTCAAATAAATCAATAATGAAAATTGCAATGCAGCTGATTGAGTTTTACTACTTGTTTTCTGTTTTTTCTAAATTCTGTTCTGTTCTATTCTACGTTACTCCAATATATGTTCATCTCCTTAAATTACTGAATCCCTTCCTTTGAGATATTTATTCATAATTTATAATTATAAACCTGACTTTCCTTTCTTTTTTGTGCTTCTAAGAAACAAAATTAAACAAAGATTTAGCATTACCTAATCATTAATTATTTTTATGATTATTCATGCTTCATGATTAATCATTAATTTCTATAATAAGTCTCAGTATTCCTCTTCTGTTGTTACGAAATTGGCGCTTTGTAAATATTGTTTATATTTTTATGCTGCATCAGATGAGTTTTTTTAATGACAACATAATTTTTCTTTCCCTGTAAGATTAAACAATAGAAGGGATCAATGATTCCAGATTATTTTAAACGGGTTTATTTATTAGCCATAAATAAAATTACACATCTTTACAATATTTAACAATATGCATTCTTCATTTCAACTCTCAGAAAATATATACCATAAATATCTATCATTTTTAAATTACATTGTAGGCCATATGCCTCTTGGACGTACTCGCACCGTACATATAAATTCGTTACTCATAATTATCTGCACAACTTTTCAATCAACCGCCATCACGATCTCAAACACTTGATGATACATGTCGGCATAGTTTGTTAACGTCTCGAAGTTATTTGTAGCTATTCCAACGCTTGCGCCACAATTAAGTACGACAAGTCAATGTTTTTGTTAATAAGAAAGAAATTCTTATATTCTATGAAATGCAATGACGATCAATTCTCAAGTCGTCTTTGATTTCCAAATATCCCACGTCGAAAATATTTCCTTTCTGTTCAATTTAAAGACTATGTTCATCTTAAATTTGTAACAATTTTTGGTGTTTGTGATTTGCTAATCTAAAAAGATTTCATCATAATCGTGGGATCTTCCAAATAATTTTGGCAAAGATCTTCATAAATTTGTTTCGTCAGTACTCGTCATTGTGTTAACAATTTTGATGTAGTGACATTAATACAAATAGTCGGCATTGACAGCCGAAAAGTAGTTTAGAAAATTTTTAGTCTTCGAGGCAGTCTTATGATATTATTGTCCTCGAGGAAATCGCCAATTGGGTTGTTATTAACAAATTCTTTTCACAAACGAATTTCAAAATGTTTTCTGACCATGCAATTCTACCATTTACATCGAGGCATGCGAGCAAATATGAACGGGGACGGCACTGTAAGTACAAATTACCATTTAATATTCCATCATTATTTACAAATTTATAAAACCAGACGCGCAATCATGTTTCAATCACACAAATTTTCATTTTAGTATTGAGAAAAATAGGAAAATTTGCTGTGTTCCGTACAGTCGCCGTTCATTTCTCCTTAAACCTATCGAACATAACTCATGAATCATTTTGAAATTCTAAAATTTCATAGTAAGTAGCATGCATGCGTCCTCATAAAGTGACCATCGTCAAAGTCGTATTGATATATGCACAATCTTCACAGCTACTTATCAAAACGATAACTCCCACAAAAGCCGAAGGCCAAACATATTTCGAGAATCAGTAGTCCCATAAGTACAACCCCTGCAGTAAATTTCTTCCAACATGATCAATCCCAAAGTACAAAAAATCCCCTACTCTCGAATATACTCTCAAAACATTAACCTTCTACACATAATAAAGCTTCAAATTCAAAATTGACTGCAGTGTGTATTCACAAATCGACAATTCCCCTCAAGCACCAACAACAATTACTTAAAATTCATTATCACTTAAAAAATCCAAGTCCTCGAATTTCTGCGTCATACCCTTCGAATATTCCTTCTCGCGATAAAAAAAAAGTCTTATTCAAGCCAGCCTCTCATAAGCCTTCGCCCCCTTGACAGGGTTCTCCCTCATCCCCAAGAATTTCGACTGGCGATACTTCATCGCCATGGACCCCTCTCAAATAATCTGTCCCTCATCGTCACTCTCGCTGTCCGCCAATTCCTGTGACGTCGCAAGAACCGTCAACGTAGCAAGTGCTCCCTTTCGCCCCTTATGCCTGTGTCTCTGCACTTGGTGGCTGGTTCCTTGAGACGGGCCCCTGGCGATTATCAAAGGCCTCAGCGCAGTCCTCAACGACCAATACAATCTCGGATAAGACCTCTCTTGTCCCGCCAAGAGTTCTCTATTCCTCTGCAATTTACTCGCCTGACTCTCCTCGCAGGTCCCACACTTGACCCTCAACATCGGCAATTTTTTGTCTTCATTAAATTGCCTAAGTGCTCGCTCTCTCACGTAAACAAAGGGTCTGATGACTCTAAGCTCCTGCTCCTTGACGTAGTAATGAGCCTTCATAGTCTTAAGCTTTCCAGTGCAGAACAATGATGACAGAAATCCCTCAGCAAGATCATCCAGATGCTGACCAAGAGCCAAAACATTGTAGCCATATCTTTTGGCAACGGAATAAAGTCTTTGTCTGGTGACATCCCCAACTCTTCCACAAACCCCACAACTTTCAGTGTTGCTTTCGGTATTACTTCCAGGAAATCCATCAGCTGTTTTCCCAGAACTGATAAGCTCAGTCTGCTCCTCGGCTTCTTCATAATAATAAGTAACTTGCAAATTCTTGAGATAACTCATGCTCTCCAGAGGATCGTAACTACTTCCACTGTTAATCGTAACAACTCCAATCTCAAAATCAATACTCTTGGACTTTGCGTAGAACTGATACTGATGTAAAGTATGTAGTAAAGCTAGCGGGTACTTCCCAGCGGCTGCCCCAATGCCAACAGTCGACACTGGAAGACAAACAAGAACCCGGTCTTTATCTCTTATCATATCGTATTCATGAATAGCCTCCACAGCCGGTTTCCAGATGCCCCTAGAAGGGCTGTGCCACTGTGGTCCATTCCCCTTACAGCTCTCCCCCAACTTCTTCAACAAGACATCATCATCCTCAGATACTGAGACATCCTCTTCCTCCCTGATGTCCTCATCATCCGACACATCATTCGGCAATTTATCATCGCGTTTTCTCTCAGCAAGTCCTCTACACTTCTTAATAAAACTCGTGCCAGACGATTCAGCACTACTTCCACTGCTGCTCGAGCCACTTCTACCAAGATGATCGGTGGTCCTCACGTCACTCTCGTGGAATGATAAATTGATACCACTGTCTTGGGAGCTCACCGAATTAATAGCTGAATATATCTCTGGCAACGTTTTCACGCCTTTCGATGACATCACTACAACAGATTTAGCTGATTGTTTGCCACTGTGCTCCTCCTCCTCGTCAGATGTTTTCGCTCTCTCGTGATTAGCCTGGGCAGCTGCACGTGGATCGACGACATATATCACAGTCTCATCGGAGGAACACTCGCTCGACATTTTACTCTCTTGGGATTGAATGAGTTCGTTGAGTTTAGCGGCTTTCGAGAGACGAGTGAGGGGAGAGTCTGGTAGACGTCTTTCCGGGGTCTTATAGCCAGGCGAATTTGTTGATGGCGTTGATGAATGGAGATCGGGAGAGTATCTACCTAGACCGTCGACCGCATTCACCATACACCTGATTTCAGACTTGACTTCGCTCGCCATTTCCTTCGAAAACTCCATGAGATACTCGGCGATCTCACTAGCTGAGAAAGAATCATCTCTGTGTGGTTTATCACTGCCCATCGAGATTGTTCTGTGAGGATAATGCTGTGGGGTTCCCATATCCGAGGAATTGCTTTCAGATAACACATCGTCGACTTGAGAAATTACTTCTCTGAGCTCTGACTTAATTTCCGTGGCAATATCTTCGGTTCTTCCCTTCAGGTACGCGTGAAGATCGTCATCAGAGCTCTGCCTAAAACTGGACAGAATCGGAGAGCATCTTCCAAGTGTCTGCGTCATCTGTCCCTCGTTCTGCGGACACTGTTGTTGGGGATGTGCAGGATGATGTGAGGTCAAGGACGAATAACCACAGGGATAGGGCGAGGGGGAGGTTGAGGAGGTGGGTGAGGATGTCGCGGAGGACAGTGGAGATCTGGTTGGGCTGTCAGTAGCTCCATCGAACTCTAAGGAGGATGATAGCTCAACTCGACTGCTACAGCTACAGTGTCGATGACTTCTGCTGCCACCAGACGAATTTCCAAGTCCCAAACTAGCTAATGTCTGAGGACTCAGAGGAATTGGCACTGGAACAGTCTTTCCTATTGCTGAACTACCGAGTGAATTGCATCTCGCGCGACCCATTCTCGGTACATTTCCTACCGTTGGCACTGAGTGGTCATCTGATAATAGCCTAGCATCTGCTGAAGTTGTTCCAAGAATCATGGGAGATGATACCGCTTCGCCAACAGCAAATTTTACTGCAGGTGAAGGGGAGCCGGGCCGAGATGAGTTGCTGGTGAATTGTCCGCTTGTTTGGCTTCTCTCAAAGGGCTTCTTCGGCTTTGGTGAACTGTCGGGTTTGTCTACGGTTTCGATGGTGAGGATTTCATCGGAGGAATCTTGCAGGCTGTTCTGTCTCGTTAATGATAGTGCTGGAAGGCTGTGATGACGGGGCGACGATAGGACAGACAGCGGGGGGTGGTTTTCTGTTTTGGGGATGTCACTATTTAATCTTCTGATTATTGCCGCCGAACTTGGAGGTATGTCTCGCCAGTAGTGCTTTCTTGACTGAGGATCAAAGGGGAGATCTTGTTTCACCTTCTGGGAATTTCCCAGGAGCAGTTCTTGGGCCTCTGCTGGAAGAATGAACCATCTGAGGTGCTCTAGTTTCTCGGAAAAGGTAACGCTTCTGTCAATTTGCAGGGGATATCTGTGCGCCATTTTTCGAGCTCTGTTGAAAATGTTACGAGCAGTCTGGAGGCAATCGCTGTAGCTCTGGGGAAAGATACCACCCGCACCTGAGACTCGACGCTCTGAGGCTACCATCTTACCGTCTGTGTATCTTATTGATCCCAACCACTTTCGCTCTTTGAAGACTGAGTTTGTGTGATGACGCCATTCACCGGTGTCCGGATTCAGAACGTATTGGGGGAGAAGCTTCCAGCCTTCTGTTGCCACCATTTTTAAGGCTTCTAGGACGAAGGCCAATTCCGCCTCGGACATGAAGTAGGGGAGGGAGAGGCGTGCAAAACCTGGGCGGAGGGCTTCGGCATTACAATCGTCTCTTCTGCAGTGTAATGCGCTAGAAAAAAAATTATTATTGATATTCAAAGATTCTTGAAATAAAGGAAATAATTGATAGTGAAAGATGAAGAATATTTTTTTCAATATTCGTATTTTAAAAATAAAATGAAAAAAATTTTGTCAATTTTTAATGAATGCTCACAAATGTTTATTCACTCTTCTGAATGTGGGCAGATTTTTCATGACTCAAAATAATTTCTTCTATAAAACAGGTAACCTTCCGAAACTATAGGTTTTGCATCATTTTATGGATCTTCTTAAAAAGTCAACTTTCTAATTTCTTCTCAGATTTTCAGAATGGGTCATCGAGATGAATTTCTCTCAACTAAACTTGACCAAAATTTATTGAGTGGAATTTCTCTTTCAAATGTTCTGTGGCCCATAATTCTTTTATTGAAATTTTCTCTTAATAAATAATCACAAAAGAATGACTTAGAAATCTAAAGGTCAACTTCAAATCAACAGATCATATTCTCTGAGCCAGCATTATTAAGAGAAATTTCCATAGTAGTTTTTTTTGTAATAAGTAAAAAACTACACTCTTCAAAATAAAATATAGGGGAAAATTGACTAAAAGAAATTTATAATCGAATATAATTGATATACCTGTCCGATAGCGCGGATTCGTATTTTCGGGCAAGGTCAGTGTCAATTCCCATGAGATCGTGTGCATATCGACCAGCGCATGCGCATCCGCCTCTCACTTGAATCCCAAAAACATCATTTAAAATAGCGCACACAAAATTATGATGAAGAAACGTGCCCCTAGGATGTCGGACCATAAACGAAAATATTGGCAGTCGTTTGATATTATTGGACGAACTGCCAAGAAGAATCAATTCCGGTATCGTTCGCACGTGCGCCAGCACTTGTCTAAAAACAGAGAAATAATCCTGAATTAATGCGAATACTCAATAACGTTAATGTTTTGGTTCGGCAGCACGCGTTACTGATGTGATATTAATTAACAGGCCATAAATTATCACAAAGAAGGCAAAAAATCTGAAACGGAGAAAACATTTATCAAAAGTTCATCACTCGAGGTCGGGAGGGTGTAACGTTTCATAAAAAGACATAAAGAAATTGCCTGTGACGCATTCATTTGATTGTCAAAGGTCAATTGAACATCTAATGACATTACTCACATCAGAGTTTACCTAAAAACATACACTCAGTTATATTTTTAAGTATTTACCCATCACCACGGAGATCTCGTAAAATTTACCAGTAGCGAGTTGAAACCAAAGATTGAGGAAAAATAAAATGTCTGCACAATGTCAAACCCATTACAATTGAATGCATATTCGCGAATTCGTCAATATCGTCAGCCCCGATTCGCCTGTGAGTTTCCGGTACGTTTGAATATTTTACGAGGAAAATTGCCAACGCTGCGGTTTCTGGCGAATCTTCTGAATTTTCTGTTGAAAAAATCGAAAATTCCTTTCCGAATGTGGCACTTGAAAAATTCTTGAATTTTCTCTATTAATCTGTTCTTTGTTTAATGGGTTTCATTGCAAATGAATAAATAAAGGTGTATTGTAGTCATTTCTTTTTACTTTTATCGCAAATAATTCCGTATTTTTTTCGAATTTTTAACCAAGTTACAATTGTTCCTTTAAAAAACACGAAGCACTTCTTCAACCCTTGACATGTCCAGAAAATCATCCAATTTATTACAGAGAAAACACCTCGTAAATAAGCGACCGATTTTTTCATCTTAAAAATGACCTCTCGTTAAAAATTCCAGACTGAAAAAAAAATCGACTGAATGGCTTCTACCCATTTCATCTCATGTTCTATCGCTATTTCCCAATCACCAGGAAGTCCCACTAAAACCTCCCACCAGATTGCGGAAAAATAAAATGTCCTAACAATGTCAAAACCATTAAAATTCCCTGACTATTCATGAGCAAGTCAGTCTCACCGTAACTCACTCGATTTTCCAGTTTGACGGTCAAGGCCGGCAATTACCTGATGCGATCAGGAAACCGTGGATAAAAATAATCCCACAGACGCGAGAGAATACTCCCAGGTATCAAAATCGTATCTGTGGATCTTTCGATAAGATAGTAACAATTACCGAGCTTCGCCCATCAGGCCATAAGCTCCTCGATAAACCTTTCGTCGTGATGAAATAATGTTCAATAATCAATCTCTAAAGTAGAAATCAATGCACCCACCTGCAGATTTTATCTTGTCTAGTGACAATGGCCTGAGCTGTTACATTTTCCTTGAGTTGCATTGCCAGACCACATCTTATTGACTCAACAATTCCAGCTGTACCACTCTCCTCTCTCAACTCCGGATCCCTGAGGTAATGATGCAAATCTCTCATGTCCTCAGTTGCAATGTCTTTGGAGAGATGTGATTTCTTGATAACAAGGACACCCGGTGACTGTGCACCGCCCATGAACTTGTGGCCACTGAATATTATCGCGTCCTTGTGGACAGCAGTCTCGCCCACGCCCGGTAAGTGTGGATTCATGTCCATTTCAATAAATGGCGCTGGGAGAAGAAAAAATGCGGGGAATTAATGGCGTGAGTCATTGTCGTAAGGTTTTACGATAATGATTTTTCATTTTTGGAGGCTTCAAGTGTTATTTTCAAGTGTTTCAATGAAAATTGGGCAGTAGAAGGAGTCAGATCGATCGTTAAATGATCGTTAATTAAGCATTTATCTCGGGAATGAGCAGTTTAAGGTATTCATGGCGAACCAGGTGGGTAGAAGATGGAACTTGGAGAACATATTATGCTCTGACAGAAAATCAATCATTAAATAAGAAAACCACCACCACCACCACCACCACCGGCCACCGGCGAGATCGGGCTGGGATAACTACGCAATTACTGAATGATTTTTTTGCCGACTTTATGAGGTGAGTTATGTTGAGAGTACAGGCTCTTTGGTTTCAATTTTTGAAGGTATTGTCGAGAATTGATAGAATTTTCCAATTTCGTAATTTTATGAAATCACACCCGGCATAATAAATTATGTGCATTTTATTAATAGCGGTGAGGACAAAATGGCAAATGAGTTTTATTCAAGATAAGCTAATCGTATATGAAAGACGTCATTTCATTTTTACTCCGAAGATTTTTGAATTTTTTTTCAATTGTATCCTGAACTACGAAATGCTACTTTGAAGCATTAGAAAAAGGGGTCATCCAATCGTAAATATTTGAAGATCCCGAAAATTATAGTATTTTCTTAATCAATAAGCTATTCACAAGGTTTACAATATTGACAATTAATATGATGATATGGCAGAATTGATTGATGACAAACAAATTTATATTCTTGTTTCATAAGCAAATCAAAAGAAGATCATACTCACCGGCCGATGTATAATCCCAGACGCTGAGTGCTCCATACTGATGTAGCATCAAGGTGGTAGCAACATCATCAGCAAGAACTCCAGTGATGCAACTAGCAGCGTTGAAGCATCCAACCATAATCCCCTCAAAACTTCTCTCCTCCTGGAGTTTCTTCTCAAGGTCATTCAAGTCCAAGAACCCCTCCCTTGTCTCGGCTATTCTCACCACCTTTAAGGATCCAACAACCAACAATTTACCAATCACCGATATTCAAGGGGGGAAAATGATCTAGAGTAAAAGGAGCTGGTTGGCACTTAATGCCAAGGATAACAATTCCACGTTCGTCAGTATTTATTCGAGTTGCGTAACGGCACTGTTGAGTTCTGCTATCAGAATCGATTGTTGAAAATTAGTCATTCGAATCAATGAAGATCCAGACGTCACAGAACTAGGTTTTATCCGCTTTTTGCGCGACTTTACTTCTTCGCAGTTTGATAATACCAGCATTTTCCGGACAATTGTTATCTTGATGACTTTGAAGTACAAAAGAATGTGCAAAATGTCAAGTGTCATAGAGACATCATGAAGTAGATAAAAAAAATTCAATTCTGTTGTACGTGTATCGTTAATTTTACTAATTTCGGGGGGATTCTATAAAGTATTTGTGTGTTATTTTTTATTGATTGTCCGCTATAGGAAAAATTTTAACGAAAGAAAATTAGAGAACTTTCAAATTTTCTATACCATTTTTTCGATCAAAATATTTTCTACAAACCTTCTCCCTGCTAAATTTTCGGAGTACTTTTCACTCTACTTTTTTTTTTTGTCAAGACACTTGAGCAGAGAACTTTAAAAACTGATGAGAAGAAATTCTATTGAAACGATCTCGATTTGTTCTGATTCTATTGATTCAGATTGATTCCGAAGATTCTATTGATATTTTCTATAAAGCATTTTCATTACAATATTTCAGTAAAATCAGCTAAGAACTGGAGCCCAAGAGATAGAAAATTCAATATAAATTCAATGGAATTTTCCACCGAATCCAGTTTTCTTTGGACGTGTCAAAATCAAACTTCCTCGTCTCCCTTTCGATATGTAGATGAAGAATTCGAAGAGAGACCGCCTGGACATCAGCCAATAATAGGTGGCGAAGCGGTTGTACTCTCTGGCTTGATGTCAAACACCATTATTCCATCTCGCTCTGTTTGTCAAAGTTTAAATCCGAAAAGACTTGTTGGCTATGATCCATAGGACTTTGACTTTTACTATCTGGCTACGGACGAACATCAATGACCCACAATTGTCTTGCGTAAATGTCTTACTTTTAAGGTTTAAATTGAAAACAAATCAAACTCAGTAAGAGTAAATCCTAAATTTATACTCCAAAATGAATTCCTATTTGAAAAGTCCGTACAATTTATTCCCCATGCGGCGGTATTTTTCATTTCGTAAATTTAACTTCCCTATTATAAACAAACAAGTTCATTTAAATGAAAGTCTCGTTCTTGAAACGATAGTTTAGAGGTAGAATTTAGAATTTTGTCAGATCAACTAAATAACAAGTAGGAATGAACTGTTTATCGCAAATGATATTATTACATCTCTTCAGCTGAATTTATTTCTCTATCATCTAAATAAAATCGATGAGAAGTGAAAAGGAAATGCATTCTTTGCAAATAAACTAACAGCCTCACTTCAATTTATGTCTTGTTTTCGAGCCGCAAACGACTTTCATCGAGAGTAATTTCTGCTGTTCGAAATAACTCGCTGCCTTGTTACGTTCCCAGTGAAAAATTATGCCCCAGAAGTAAATAAAAATGATGTACCTTGGTGTCGTGCTCTCGCCAGGGTCGTAAGTTGGCGTGATGTTCGAATGGCCCGACAAACACGATCATCGGCCTCCCAGGGAGGTCAAGATGATGAAGAAGAGTACGCAGAGCATCATCGGTACCGTGACCCGTAAAGAGTACAGCGTCCTGCTCCCCTGCCCCCACTGCATGGCGAACGATGTCTCTGGCCTCGTGCCTGCAACACATACAGTACAGATTGTTAACAATGTTTTTTTAAAATCAAAATAAAAATCCACGGTTAAACCATATTGTTTAATATTTCCGGTACACTTCTGAGGAATGTTTTTATAAAATTTAATTTTCACTCGAATCTCAAGGAATTTTTTTAAAGATTTCCGCCACTGAAAAGTAAATTTTCCGTACAAAATGAATGATTTCAAGGAAGATGAAACATCAGAGTACACGCGCGAGATTTTTATCCAAAAGTTGTCACGGTCGTTGACACGCGAGAAAACATGAGGGAAATATCCGATTAATTTTGAAGGTCATATCGTAGTCGACGGATTATTTTTGGCATTCGGATGTGGCGAGGAAGAGTTCTGTGCTACGAGATGTAGTCCAGATACTGCGCAATTATCAGCTGATAGGATTTAAGTGATCCTCACTTTCTTCGCGAACTTTTATTTCTTCTTTTTTTCAATCTTTGACATTTTACTTATAATAGAAACTTGCTATATATTTTTTATTTTATTTTATTTGATATATCACAGTTTCTAGATTTATAATTCATGAGACCATTAATGAAATGAAGTAATTTCAGTTTTCGAGCAATTAAAGCATTAGTTGAAAAATGTCTAAGATATATATCGCTTTTGCTGAAAAAGTATGATGTAGTAAAATATTTAACTATTAATTATAACGTAAAAATAAACTTAACGCAGTATTTGGAACGAAACTAATTAATGCTATAGATTCTGACGTAAGGAAACCCAAAATTTCAAACTATTTCTATGAATTTTCAAAAAAAAATCCACTCTTTCTGATATTTATCATCGCTGACAATTAAAATTCGATAGCCAAAAATCCGCACAAGGAGATCCATTAAAAATAAAAAATCGTACATGCCATCTAAAATCTTTATCAAACATAAAATTTTGCGGCTACAGTGGTAAATTCTAAGTGCAGCCGTCTAGACACGTTAGAATGGCTCGTGTTATCTCGTATCGCGTGGATTTACGGTACTTTCTGGTCAAATGGTTGGAACCCACTGACTCGGATTGTGTAGAACCTGTCGCCACCAACATTGGAGTAGACGTTAACTTCCTTGAATGCTAGTGATGGTCTTGGATCCGTTATTGCTCCAGTAAACCCATGCATTCCAATAACTGGAACGATTGTCCCTTGATGTTTGCCACTTCCTGAGCAAGACCGCCTGATTAGTTGACCCCATTCAACGACACATGTCTACCTCTCATACACCTCAGTGAAATTGTTCTCTCAGGTGACCTTGACCCGATGCATCTCATCGAGGTCTGAATATTTATTTACTCTCGTCCTAATGAATATTAATGCTGAGGCTGTTTGAGAGGAGAAGCTCCTGGAGATGTAATAAATAAAATACTGAGGGGGGAGAGTGATGGGGCTACAATGATTCCCAAGGTGAGCAAATTAAATCCTTGATTCCGTCGGACATTCTAGAACTGGGATGAACTGAAAATAAACCGTCACCAGGGAAACCACCTCGCAGCCTTGGTGATATGACCTTGAGCTTTTGTGAGGAATTTTTCGGAGATAAAAAGACAGGCTTTTAATCAACGCCTTTGTACCAGAGTTGTTAATATCTCCAGCGAAGATGGAAGGGAGAATCGATTAATTTTAATTCAAACTCTGCATACATCGAGAGAATGTGAAATGAACAATTTGCGTAAGAAGTGAGTGAAAGACAAAGTAATCAACCATGTCAAAGAATAAGAATATTCTAAGTTCCACAATTAATGCGACATCGTCGGCAGTTTATGTTCAAATTCTGTAACATTATTTGAACAATCCTTTCATTGGCTTTTCTAAACACGAAATGTCTGAATAATGAAGAAAGAGTTTGAAGAGCTACTGTGGTAAATTGAGTGCATTTTTTGCTTTCTTTTTCTAAAATCATTGAATTAAACTTGCCCGCGATATCAAATATTGTAATTCGCGAGTCAACAATCGTGAGTTTCCTGAATAAACCACGTACAACAGTGCATACACCCCCAGTCGTCAACGTCAATATTTCAACTAGAACTAGAGGCGAGGGCACGTAGTGAGCCTTCAGGCTGTTGGAGGTGCAGCAGCACACATGACATTCGTGCTCCTCGAAACATCTATTTTTCCACCATTTTTTCGCTCATTTCTCGCTCAAAGTGAATCACTGTTGATGCTTAATGTATATATATTGTCTGCACTCAGAGACTTCTATTTTCGCTAATGAAGTCAGAGTGTTTGAACAACAGGGAGTGGCTATCGCGAGATTGTTTGGCGAGTGGATACACTTTTGGGCAGATTGTCTTACTCGATTACTCTCTGTTATCCATTATTTTCCTCGACTACTGTTGCTGAAGTCATTCGTTGACCACCACCGACGATTCAGTGAATCATTGAGAGACATTTTTTTCCATCTTCTGCTCTTCTCAGTGTCATTATTATTTTTAGAGCCAGTCTTGCGTCGACAAGGACGTCTGCACTTCTTGTCAGCTTGTCGCATTGTTAACTGACATTTATTGAATTGGGAGGACAAAACCATTGAATTTATTGGCTATTTCGGGGGAGTAATTCGTGGTTGTGATTTGTTTACGCGAAATGCTACTGAAATTAAGTCGCTTGTTCCGTTTTTTTGAAAAACACGCTTTTCTCACAACTAACCGGGTGTTTTGCAAAGAAAATTTGTAACGTTTTTCGAATATTGAAAGATAAGTGTAATGTCTTCCATCATCAAGTGAGAGAACTATTTAATGACAAATTCTCGCGATTCTTTGTCAATTTGTTCGTTCAAAGAAGTGTAGACATTAACAACAAGTGCCCTTTTTTTAATAATATCGGTTTGTTAGTTGACGGAAAAAATCGAATAATTCCAATTACAATGGAAAAACTTGACAAATATTGACATTTTTCGATTTTTTTTACTCGTAAATACTTAATTAGTTCTTCAATATTTCTCAATCAAATTTTTTTTCAGGTATTCGGTATCTTCCTCGTAATCAAACTATGGAATTTGGAATTTCTCAATTTTTTCTCTTCATTACCAAGTAAATGGTATTAAATTTTACGACTTTCCTCGCGTACATTTTCTTTGGCTAAAGAAGAAAACGCCTGATGTCTAAAAAAAATAGTGAAAATGGCTTTTAATGATTTGGTGTTTACGTTATAAATGATTAAATTAAGACATTAGTTTTCATGGTTTAGTCTAGAATTTTATGAATGGAAAACATGTGGTTAACGCCTATTGCTTTCCTCGACCTTTATTACACCCCGTCTTTGTCGCCGCCCTCGTCTGCTAATGATTATTTTTAGCTACCCTCTGCTTTAATAGCCTGCCGCCACTTTTTTTTATTAAATGCACACGTTATTACATGGGTGCGTATAGCAGAACTGCCGGAACTTCTCCTTTGTGTAAAGGTTACTGCAACAGTATTAGGGTTTTTGTTCCATTTTTATCTGGGGCTTCTACGTCTTAATTTCAAGAGGTTTTTCCCAACGATCTAATGTAATGACTCCAGCAACTTTTGGCATTGAATTACGGCGAACATCGTCACTACCTCGGATTCCGAGATCGGATGTCAGTGGGATTTTTTGTAGGCAGATGAAACTCATGAAATTCAACTTGTTTATCGAGATATTTCAGGGAAGAGGTCACTTTGAACTTCAAGCGCGGCTTTGCAGTTTTTAAGGCTTAATTATTTCCGCAAGGTGATGGGTGAAACGCGCGTAGACATCTTTGCGGAATCCTCAGGCATTCGGAGAAATGGCCGCTTGCGGTGGGACTTCACGGAAAAAATATGGAATTATTTTTTACTATGCAAATGTAGTTATTCTTAGAATGAGAAATCGAAAGGGCCGTAACCGTCAGAATAAGAAAATCATTGTTTAATATAACGAAAATCAAGAGCGGATATCGTACGATATATAGTATGGCAGTTTTATTTATTTTTAATAAATTGAGTTATAAAAATAATACTTCACATCGCAAAAATGCGATTAAAATAGATTAAATTTAATACCTTTTGCCGGTATATTTTTTATGTTTTTTAACAATTCAAGTAATAAATGCATTAAATCTTTTTACGTAGTGATTTGTTGATGAGAGTGAAAGTATAGGAGTAATTTTTTAACAGTATATAATCCTCAATTACTGTGTTCACATAGTAATTTTTAATTCTATATTCTCTCAGTGTTGAACGTTGGGAAAATCACATCCGGCCGGTGTCTGGAATTCTATTTTTGAACGTATGGGAAATGGGTAATAAACAGAAAAGTGGTTACTCTGGTCATTTTCACTTCGTGGAGTCGAATAATTAGGAGTGGGTTGACTCTGGGGTTTACAAATATAAGAAACTTCACCGAAATCTCAGACGGGACACTCTCAGGACATTTTTCTTAAGTGATAATTCTTCGGTAATTTCAAGAAATTTTGTTGAATTTTGAATGCCAGCGGAAGAGAAATTCAACAGTTTACACGTGAATTCGCTGAATATTTACTGTTCAATATTCGATAAAAGAAATCTATGAAATCAAATTTTTTTAGGTCCATGAATTCTATAGACAACGAGTCAACAATAAAATTCAAAAAGAAAAATGTCGTAATAGATTCTATTAGGTGTCTTTTATTTTTAAAAAGTAAAAAAATTTGAGTCAATGCAACAGAATTCTATGCGCCCCCGATAATTACTGTTTAATTGAACATGTCAGAATCGAACTCATTTTTCAGTCGCAAAATGTATGGGAATCATAAATTAATGGTTGTAAAAAATTATACGGTTGTTTTTTTTTAATTTTCGGATCAATCTTCCTCATTTTGCTCTACTTCCGTTATCACTGATATTCAACTACTCCGATTACCGATATTTCACTGCTTTATCCCCTTCTTACAACACCATGAGTTGAAAATATCGACATATTATCGTGCCGCACGGTCGACATTTGCCCGATGCGCCGAATGCAAGACTTTCCTTCCTAACTTTCTATTCTCAGGCGGCGTCCGTTGCATTTTATAGTCCATTAGGTCCCCCCCTCCCCTCGATACACTAAATTTCCTGTTCCTGAAGTTCCTCACGCGTCCAAAGGCCCCTTCCGCGAATCGACACCAGCGAATACTCATTAGCCGAGTCATAGATCATGTTTACGAGTGTCAATTACCCACGTAACATCCCACTCCCCCTCACCGCTCGCACATAAACTTCATTCAGACATTGTCTTTGTCTCCGGATGCTGGGAAATTGTCCCCTCAAAGGGGGAACGGTACGCGCGGCTCATTTTATTTGCGTCATTGGGAATGAAATTTAATTGCCTGGATGCAACGACCCTCGAATAAATACCACCCTGACCCAAATTATCCTCTACCGCAGTGAGACTACGGTTCCGGGACGTTATGTTTTTTTCACTTCAGTTAAGTAAACGCAACACCTGCATAATGAACCGCATGGCCTCGGCTTTGGGTTTCCATGAGAAAATAACATAAATAAAGAATGAGGAAAATATACATTGAAAAAATTGAATATAAATTACATTTTAGTAAACGTAATTTATGGAAATAAAACGTAAATTACGCTCAAACTTACGGGTAATTACGGGCGAATAAAATCTCTTCTACGAATTACATAGGCGTAATTTAAATAAAAGATTGCCTCACTTTATACGTAACGTAATTTTTTACGACAATTTTGTGGATAAATTGAAGGGATTGTAGAATTTAAAAAAATGTGAGAATTGAGTCTTTTTGAGGATTAAGAATTTCGCTGGTTCATTATTTATGAATTCCTGAACTTGACAAGTGATGAGTAATCAAGAAATTCAGTGAGAACGTTGAAGAAGTGGAAACCGAGTGAATCAGGAGTGAAGTGATGAAAAGTGAATTGTTAGGAATAAATTTATTATAAGTTTATTCTGGAAATATTTGCCTCTGAGTACAAATAAATGAGATTATTAACTTCCCGATAAGGAAGTTATTTTTTAAATATTTTTCTTCAACGCTGGAAATTCTATAACAATTTCACTTAAATTCTCGATATACCGATTTTAAATTCCAATCTCTCCTGATGGAGTCAACTTCTTTTGGATTTTTTTATCCTTAGATCGATGAATATAATTATTTTCATGAGAGATTTTCCCCATTGATCAAATCCAGCGATAATCGAGCAAAATTACCATGACTCGTTGATTTAAAAAAAACTGAAAATTGTCGGATATATTGACGTCGGTTATACCCGTCCGTTTATCGATCTGTACGCAAACCCGATTATTCTCCGTTGTCGGAGGGCTTTCGCTTTCACCAGTCGTTGAATAGATCTCGATCGAAAGTCACTAGTTGAGGTAATTCGTCCGACTCGCGCGTCTACTTACGCGTGTTGATTCAAATCCGCGGGGAAGTCAGGGTGCAAGACTCGGTAAGATGCATCCGAAAGTTTCCAGGATTATTTATTCGTAACAATTTTCGTCTGTTCGACATCTGCTCAAGTGTGTCACTTTCATTAGTACGTAATAGCTACAACAAATTCGATGCTGCACCCTTTGTAACAGTGCGCACACATGCTCGCGGTTTCCGGGAAAGTGTGCATAATTAATTTACTCGTGGCGCTCGGCCATACCACAAGGCCAACAACGCCCACCCTTCGTTCTACTGCAACAACTTGCGGCGCAATGTATTTCTTGACTTTGATTATTTGGTCATATTAGTTTCTCATATTAGAATCGATACAAGTTCTCGGTATTCAAACTGATTATTGACTCGATGGAGAAATGACCGATATCGTCTACAATTAGGGTTTGGTATGAATTTTATTTATTGCTGGATATGAGCATTCAATGAAAAATATTAGATACGCATTTTCTTAATTTTGAGAAATAATGATGCATGAATAATTTAGAGGTAATTGGAAACTATCACCTTAGGACGACCCGCCTAAAAGCCTATATATTATATATAACCATTGTGAAGTCACAGGTCGTAGGTTTCTTCAATCCCCTGTAACTCCCGGATTTATCATTTTATTTTTATTCAATTTCTGTATTTCACAATTTTCAATATAACAATTTCATGCACGACATGAAGTATGAGAGCTTTTGTAATTAGACGGAGAATAGAATTTATTAAAAAATTGAGAAAGTTCCTAATGGTCATGAGAATTAAAATGTAAATAAATCCGACACGATTTTTATCATCCCTTGCAGAAGAAAAAATCTGAACTTTAATGTCGATTATCTCCGAAAGCTTTCTAAAGCAAAATGTAACAAAAAATTATTATATTTTGATCACTTTTTTATCTGATGCACTCACACCTTTAAAGTATTTTTTAAATCAGAGATTGCTTTTGATATTTTTTAAAATTTAAAATTTACATGGACATCAGTAAAATCCATGACAATTAAAGTGATACAGATATTTGATGGCATTAATTATTCAAATCAAAAATATTAGACCCCTTCCGGGAAATCCTGGAAAGCACAAAAAGTATCCAATACTGATCATCAAATTGTCGTCAACGAGGGGATAATTGGAGGCCCCAATGAATTCAATAAAGTTTTCGCTTCGAATTGAAGTCGCGGTGGGACGCTTCGGATTGCAGAAGTCGGCTATTGATCTCAGTGAAGAATGGCAAGAGGGTCACGTGGGTTGTCTCCGGGTGAACTGTTGGCTTACATCAGCAAATGAGGGGGATCCCCGCCATTCATCAGGAGCAGGCGCACCTGTTCCTCTCTTGCTCTCGATCGAAACTTATTATCCAGTTTTCCGTTGAACATATTAGAGGGACTCACCTGAAGAGTGACGACTGGAGGCTGCAGATGGACGTTGACGTACGCGTGTCTCCCAGACATGGCAACACCTCTTTTGCTATGTACTCTTCCAGAAATTGTAGGGATCTACCAGATGATGTGTAATCGCAGTAAACAACTGGAAATAAAAATAAAAATCTTTCATTAACTTAATTTGCTATTTATCAATTTATTTCTATTCGATATGGCTATTAATTTCATTATAAAATACTCGAGGCTCTTTTGGAATTGACACAATTATTGTGTGAACTTCCGAAAAATATAATTTTATAAAATTTCGGGACAATTTTATTTATTTATTGCTATTATGAGTTAACAAGGAAAAATATACGATTGATAGGCCAATATTAGGGTGTCAATTGAATATGCTGCTCTATTAAAATTGTTAGGCGGACTGAAATGATTGATTTAACCTCATTTTTAAATAAATCTTTAATATTAATGAGGCATTCAAATAATAGTAGCTGATAGAACAGACGAATTTAACAATATAAGAAAATATTGTTCATGGGCATTTGAATTTATGAACTTTTTATACAAATGATCAAAGTAAACGATATAAAATTTAAAAAATTCAAATTGATGAAGATCATGTAACTATTTATGTCAATGTTGAATAGAAAATTAATTTGTATACGTTGCGTCTCTATTCAAATTCATATGCTATTTCTAATTATAAAAAACATATAACTTCTTTTTGATAAGAATACAATATTGAAAATTAGGAACTGACTTCTTCTGTAAGAACCTTTAATTGAATATTTATTTATTTATTATTTTTGTTTTGACGCATGACTCCAGAGAATGTTGGTGAATTTTGAAAGATGTTTGTTACGCAATTTTCGGATAACCAATTACTATAATGATATTTATTGTCGTCATTTTTTGGAGACTATTTAAAAACTTGGCTTCGTATTATTATCAGAAGTCATCGCGAAGGAATTACTGATAACTGAACGATTTTTACTTTTATTACGAATCGTTTTATTGACAATAACTCTAGTCATTACTCTCTCCAAACTAATTTGCACACTCACTTAACAAGAATTAATTTCAAATTCTTCTGTACTTGAGATCAATTCAAAAATGATTTCCAATCAATAAAGATTGTAATTTCACTAGTTGAATTATCTCCTGGTGAAATTCGCACAGAGAAGTTTATTGATTAAGTCAATCTATTACCGTTAATATCAACCACTACAAATATAAATTCATTCTCGATAAAAACCCAACCCGCTGGAGATATTCAAGTGATAAATATTCGTGAAATTCAGCAGGTCATACATCAGAAATTCCCTGCATCATGATTCCCCCCCCCCCCCCCCTTGCGACTTGCAACTGTTTTGATATCATCATCAGGTATCTCACGACGAATGATTTTTACCCCAGCGAGCTCCAGCTGTTTGCAGGCTCGTAACATAAATAGCGAGGAAAGTTTCTATAATGAACACGTAAAGTTTATCGCAGTTGGCGACAAGACAGAACAACAAGGAGAAAGGAGTTTAAGTTACAAGTGCAGTCAGGATGTGAAAGAAATAGCCGAAAGCATCGGGTGATATATCATTGGATTGATGAAGACTATTTTCCCCTCGTTCATGTGAAATTGTCGAAAAAATTTGCCGCTCGTATTGTAATTAGGAGTGGGAGGACGCATTTTGAAGGGATCTTTGCGAACTTTCGCTTGTACCAGGAGATTTTTTTTTTTCTTGAGACCATTGGATTCCACCAGGTCATGCCTGTTCCTGATACATTCGAGTTCCTTCCGCTCTCACTCTATTCTCTAATCGCCCTCTCTCGTACTGCCGCTCCCAAACAAATCGATTTCTCTCGTGACCATTGAAAATTTGCTTTTCACTTCGGTCAATAAAATTCGCAGCATTGATCATTTTTTTTTTGTGAGCACTCTCCAATTTTTTTGGTTGTTAAGTGTATGAGAAGAAATCGACATTCCTGTTTCAAATGCAGAACATGCTTTTTTTTTGAGGGACTTTTGTTGATTTTTCTTCGGGTGTTGAATCCTCTTTTTTTAAATCTTAACTTTTGACAAGACTAAACCACCGAATAAAAGCAGGAGTTTTTAATTCTATAGGAAATAAACTATTTTATAATTTGAACTAAAACCGAAGAAATTCAATAAATACATTTTTTTTTCCGTGTCAATTTTTTTCTTTTAATTTTTCGATTTTATTTTATTTTAAACTTCGAAATCTCCCATTTACCGTTAGCACGTGTTATATTCTATTTCAAGATACGTATTTTAACGAGCCTTAATAATTTCTCAAATAGTGTAGGAGCTAATGTTTCGTACCAAGTCTGAGAAAAGTTGTTCAATTGCGACTCAATATTTCCACAACTAATAATAATAAAATCAATAAATTAATGGGGTCAGAGGTTCTGACTAAATATCATACCTAAATGATCCCGGACGAGTCGGAATTTTTGTTGGATGTTCGGCAAGAGCCGGGCAACCATTCGCAAGAAAAAGTCCTACGAGTATACGAGTCATCTCATCATCACGTGTCTCTGAGTGATGGACGGTTGTGGGTCATGGACGGTGTTATAATGCCCGGCAAATATTTTCGCAAGTGACTGGGGAGAGTTGTGGTTCACGTGTGGGCTTCAAAATCAACGAATGGATAAACGATAATTATTGTTGCGGTGAATGGAGATACCGTAATTGGCAGTTTGACGAGCTTTTAAGGCAATAACTCCATCTGAATATTTATCCAATCTATGAGGTATAAAAAAGGGGAATTTGTAGTGGAAATCTGTACTGAATCATTTATAACTCTTGTTAACTGAAAATTATATCTTTTGCACCAAAGAAAGACCTCAAAATGATCAAAACTTGAAACAAAAAAAATTTCTAGTTAATATTTTACACTATTATTAAACTATATTTTTTTATTTCAATATCATACAATGAAGTAAGGGTCTTCTGTCTGCATAAAATGAAAGTAAAATGAAAGGAAAAGAAATTAACTCAAATATGAAAATGTAATTGGTTTTTTCATAAGATGAGAATGAATCAATAAATTGTTTGACTCCTCCTTAACAATAATCAATGTTTTGCGGACATATAATTTATTTACGACGAATGTATGGAAGAACCTTAAAATTTTGGGAAAGATAAATGGAATAGTACAATTTACTTGGACGATTCAAAAATTAAAAAGATAAAAATGTGTAACTCAGCCCAAGCGAAAGGTAGAGCTGCTTGAAGAGTCCCCTCAACTCATAATTAAGGCCAAATTGGGTGGATGTTTTTATTTTTCTCTAGAGACCATTATTTTTATTATGTACTCGACACGTGCTGGCTTCACGAGGGGAAGCAACCAGACGAGTGATGAGCTACGGACCGATGGATGACGAGATGAAAATAGATTCGAGAATTAGAACGAGGCAGCGCTGAATCGCAAAAACAGCCTGCGAAATATTTTGTCATTATTTTCTCCTTTTCTTTTATTCCTCGGCCACTCTGACATTGATGCACGATCGCTTTTGTTGAGACACTGGTTTAAATGCATTCAGCCACCTTGGTTATAAATATTCATCGCTGCAGTTTAGTGATATAAATTGACTAGCTTGGATACTCAAGTCCTGTTATTAATTGGTTGATGTTGATTTTCCGCAGGGATTTGGACTAATTAGGTAAATTGAACTCGCTAATTTTTGTTGTAGCGAGGCTAATCGTTAGAATTTGTTTTTAACTCCGGAAAAGTCTACATTTCAATTTTTTCTTATGTGACTTTAAATTTAATTCCAGATTAAATCCATCTCGACGTCTTGTATTCAGTTCAGGAATTCAAAATAATTGGAGTTTTCATATTGAAATACTGTTGAAATTTTAATGACACACATTCGAAACTACCGAACCCAAATTCTGTTCATTTTGCAAAAATCAACCCCTGAGGAGTTGAAATGGATGCCTATTTTCTCCTGCAATTTCGGAAAGTATTGGTATTCAAGAGGTAAAAATCCGAAAAATTTGACAACAACGAATGATTAATTGAATCGCTGTAATTAAATGAGCGATGACCTAATGAAAATGCCCATTGATTTAATTTATCTTGACATATAACAAGAACGATACAAAGAAATTCATCAATCGAGAAGTGCCACTTAAAGAATAACGCATCAACGTCGCGGCCGCTGCGGCGCTAGTATTCTATAATTTTCATAGCCGCTTGAAAAAAGCCATTTCATTGAATATTACAGAATTGAACCGATGTTATACTAGTAAAATATCTGGAGATTCCATATAAATGAGTGGTTATGAAAAACTGCAATATCTTTTTTCTCAAAATTTCCGGAATAATTTCCTACCAGCGACCAACGACGAGCCCCATTCATAAACAACTCAATTATCCACTTATTTGATATTTTCATTGATCGTCAGACGATGAACGCGAAGTTAACGATCAATTAAGATATTTGAAATTGATGGGACGATACCGGTTATGCTAATTCAATGGCCGTTCTGATACCCAACGGAAGTTTATAGTTTGTTATGGTGATTAATCAAGTCTTTACGTCATTTCGGATTCCCTCGAGTTCTCCTCAATTATTCTTACGTAAAGTGAGATCAGGACAATTGCATCGAGTCAGAATATGGGATTAGTGGACATCCGCGGAATCCTGAAAAAATTGCTTCTGATCGCCGTTATTTTTTTGGATTTTCCATTCTAGTTTATCGTTAGATAAACTACTGTTCTAATTTACGATGTACGAATTTATTTTATGGAGATACGAAATTGTCTACAATTTTCGTAAACAATGGTGGCCCACGAGGATTACTTGTATTTCGAAATTTTTTTAAACTTAGATGGTTAAGATTAATTTCGAAAATATTGTGCTTTTATCTTTCGTAACTCACCAGTGCCGGTTTTCCAGATATCGACCACTCATCGTGAGGATTGATTTATCATCGAGAGAATGGCCTGAACTATTAAATCCGCGGGGCGCTTGACCGTGAATTTGATTAACCGATGATAATGGTAAGCAGTGAGTCCGAATAGAATGGAACTTTATTTGAATTCTATTGAAGCCAATGTGTTAGAAAATTGAATTTTTTTTTAACAGAACTTTGATGCCAAGAAATGTGTCAGCTCGATTGCTGCTCGAACAATAGTTGCGGTTAGTCTTACAGGAAATGGAAAACCGTAATTTTAAAGACATTAATTTTGAAAACGTAAGTCTAATAATAAAAATTTCCTAAGCTATTTCCTAAATTTTATACCTCAATTTAGAAAGAAATGGAAGAAAGTGCTTACCTACACGCGGAGAAATTTTCGTGTGAAACACGACATTTGAACACATAATTTACAATGTTTAAAAATCATAAATTACGAGATCAATCACGTAATTTACGAGATTTTTCTCCTATTTTACGGTGTTCCAATCTCGTATTTTAGATTGTTCCAATCGCGGAATTTACTTTGTTCTAATCTTGCAATTTACGATATCTCAATCTCGTATTTTTCAAAATTGAGATATCGTAAATTACGAGATTGGAACGACGTAAAATATGGAATTGGAACAACATAAAATACAAGAAAAATCACGTAAATTATGATTTCAAATCCCGCGTTCCACGGGAACAATTTCTCTGTGTGTATGGAGTAATTTATTTTCATACAAGAGAGACTTGTTATTTCAACATCTTAAAAATTAAAGTTACTCCAAAGTCCTGTTCACAATCCAAGAATGAACAATCTATCGAGCAAATTGAATCACCGAAGAAAACCCTCTATAAATAGTCCGCAATGGTCAATACTAAATACTTGACAGCGGATAAAGTGAATTGTATGTGCAATGGATTTGTCTGCCTCAAGTTGGTTATATTTATGTCCTTCAAGCTGGAATTTTGATTCGATGACATACTCGGAATGCTCAACAAATGACCCCTCCTCCCTCCAGTTACAATTTTTTCCTCAAGTGAGCTTCATTGGCGCGGGTTAATTCCCTAGTGTCAAGCAAGAAGACAAAAAGACATTGGCTCTCACTCTGCGATTCAAGTCGGCCAACCATTGATGCGTATCATCCATCAATCAATTTCATTGCCCGCTTTTAACGGCATTTCCTGGGATTCGGTGGGTAAAAAATATATTCTTAACGCGAACTCAATTAGACGTTCGACTTGTCCTTTCGACGTCATCGGAACGCGGAAGCGATTTGTCCAGAAATTCGACCACGTGTTGGGAATTACCAGAAAGGTTAGTGTTATTTTTAATACGATTGCCCTTGTCAACAGGCACTAAAAGGTTTCTTTACGTGGATTTGGATGCGTAATTGACAAATGATAACCATCACTTAAAATTTTTATATGATTTTTTGTGCATTTTTCAAATTTTTTCTGACATTTTACGTAGTACCTCTTTACCACAAGATTATTGAAAACTACAAAAATACGAATAATTTTGCGAACATTTTCCTCCCGCTATATTTGCGTTATTCTGTTTCTTATTCGACCCGTCAGGACTGCATAATTAACTTCCCGATAGAATTGCCAAATTTCAGCCGCCTCTAACCATACCTGACTGGCAAAATGTCTCACATCAATTTTTCCCAACTCATCATTTTAATAATTGAAGAGCGAATTTCCACCGTACAACCGTTGAAACCTAGAGATGTTTCATGTTGGCCAACACTAAACTCAATTCAGCTCTATCCGTGCTCGACCCAATTGCACAGACGCACTCGGATCCGTATAAATTAATCCTCGAGAATTGCAGCGCGAGCGGGCAACAGCTAAGCCCCCAATAACTGGTTCGTTTCAATTATCAAATAATTGTCAGCAGTTGCATTTCACTCGGCGAACAATGGCTCACATCTGGAAAAGCCGGGAGTAATGAACGCCCACAAGTTTCACTTATCTTCGTTTCAATTAGTATTGCATGGAGCACTGGCTGCTCCTAATATCGTTTGTATCGCTCCATTGGACACCGCATAGAATGCTAAATAGGTGGATGTATGATTGGACTGTTCCGGTGCATGTATTGGCTCATCAAATGTCGTTAGAATGCTTCGTGCTGACAAGCTTCTGTGTCGACATCCCTTCTACTGCTGGGATAATCCCATCAACATCAGAAACTATTGAATTCAAGTGGTGTCGAGGGCCTTCCGATCTACTTCAAACTGTTAGCTGTACGGATATTAAAAGTTTAAGCCCAATTTAGAACTACCGCTGATTCCTGTTTGACCTACATTTCAACTATGGGAACTGATAAATCCGGAAATATCGGAAGAGTTTACAGGGAGAAATGTACGGGAAATGTTTTCATACTCTACCGGTAATTAATTAAATTTTGGTGAACAGTTGACTAGTCGTTTTCTGGGGAAAATGATGATTTTTTAAAATTTGAATAAAACTCCAAGGAATTCTAATTTTGTGGCAGTGAAAAAATTTTAAAAATCTACAATTTGAAATTCTAATCTAAATGTCAATTTTCAATATATATTTGCTTCAATTTTCCTCAATTTTGTAGATTCCCCTGGAATAATGCAAACATTTTCGACAGAATGTCGAGCGCTTACACAATTAGAAAAAAATCGGGAAGTTTGAAAATTCGAGGATGTCCAGTACAAAATTACATTGAGTTAAGACCCAATGATGATGACAAATTTGAAAATATATTTTCCCGAGTGTTGTTCATTTCCCTAAATTTTTGTAGAATAAAATTAAAAGCTCTAATTTCTATTAATTTGGTTTTTTATATTAAGATTTCAATTGCGAAATTGAATAAAATTTGGTTAAACGTCATGTGTGCAAGAATAATCAGGCAAAAATTCAATACAGGGTTCACAGAAGTCTAAATTAAATCCAAAACCTAGAAACAATATTCCTCAAATTGTTGAACCCTTTAATCCAACGTAAAAGCGCTAAATAGGTCAATACGAAAATGACGACATGACGAATCTAGTTTTGAAGAAACTGTCTTTACTTATCAACTTGTTCATGTTATTGGCTCGGCAAACTGGATCAGTCAGAGTGGTTGCCAACATTATTCGAGGAATATAAGCCTGCTGAGAGCCATCACAAGCTGAATCGGTTGCTGCACGAGGCACGATAGGCGGTTGCATAAAGCTTGTTCAAGATTTTAAAACAAACATTAGCAGATTTAGACAGAAGCTTTTGTTACAGGCCGTACGCCTCGCGCCTGATTGGCTGAGTTTTGGGAACGAGTGCTGAATGCTTCATCTTTTTTGCTAACCCTCGAATCGATAGCACGGTGATGTACGGTTAATGCTCCCATGTCGAGGGAGTTTTGTACAATTAAACGGCCATGATATATTTAGAGATGTTGCACCAGTAGACTGCGAACGGATGAATCTAACCGTCGATATTAATGCTACGCTCTATCAAACCAACACTTATAAATAAGAATACACCCATTCATAAATTAAAGCTGCAAAGTCCAAGTTTGTACTCTCATTCACGATTCGCCGGCGGTCTTCCACATGAGTGATGATGAGCTATCAATTTCTGCAGGTAATTATTGTATTCGAATAAACCAAAATTAACTCACTCCAACTGTTATCATGAATGAACGCAAATAGCCTCCCTTATACAACTTAGAGTTTTCCGCATAATTGAAGCCTCCGTTGTCCCGTGTACCTATAAATGGCGTGCTATCGACCCATTTAACGTGGCCTAGCACTATCCGTATGGTAATTCAATCCGATCATGCGAGGGTTCAACAAACTTGTGCAACATAATGTTACCAAAACCGCGTTTTCCATGTTTCGGAAAATATCAATATGTAATTATCTGGAACTGCAGTCATTATCATTACGATGATATTCATCGCCAGTTGGGGTGTGGCGTTATTGGTGTGGCAGACCGTTGACATGATAAGGTCATAACACATCAAAAACAAACGGTTTAGTTGTAAACAATTTCTGGGGATACTCTGTACACACCCAACAATATCTAAATAAAATGAATGTAAGTCTGAATTGAAGACATCTCGAAGTTATTCGAAGACATCTCGAAGTTATTCGAAGACATCTTAGTCTAAAATTCAGACACATTTTGATCTTTATCTTTATTACTTTTATGGGCTTGTGGTGTATTTTACAAGACAGATTAGTTGGTACGATTTATGATACATTAGTTTGGTAAAGGAGAATAGTAAAAGGTGGAACAATTTTTCTGGTGATACATCTTCATTTTAATTTGATCAAGAAGCAGATATCTCGATAAGATATAGAGTTTATCTATTTTTATGATTAGACAGAAGATTTTGAGTTGAACGTGAAGCCCACATTGAGGGAAAAACTGAGCCAAAAGCAAAAAATGACACGATAAAGGGCAACTTCAAAGGGAAATCACTTGCACAAGCGAATATTGATTTTACAGAAACAATATTCCCAAGTGCTATTATCAGCGCCTGGTCAATCACCATCATCACATTGATTTGGGGGCCTTTGACATCGACGAGCCAAAAAAAATTGCAGCATAAATAAGATAATAATTCCAAATGATAACTCATGACAATTTCAATAAATGCCGAAAGGTATGCTGAGTTGGAAGAGTGAATATGGACAGTATGAAATCTGCCAAACATGCTGTTAACCGGAAGAAACCAAACCTCGTCATCCCCCGAAATTTAATTCATTAACTGCAACTGACGTTGACGAGATCACGTGATTCCTAAATTGATAGTAGAGCATGAACAAGCGTGAGAAGTTGTTTTCCAAGGAACAGAGGCCAAGTTCGCTGCTCCCTTCCACGATAACTCATCAAACAATTTTGAAACTAAGGCTTCCATCGTAATTGATGGGTGGAGATCATTAGCCAGAAGTTGAAAGCAATTTCACTTTTGTCACGTTAAATATCGTACGATAGAAGCGATGAGTATGCTAAAGTGTACGAATCACTTTGAGCTGCGTGGAGGTCATCGGCCCCCGCGTAGCTTTTGCGATATTTTTAAAGTTCCTGCTGTGATGTTCCTAGCCGGCTCCTCGAGTCGTTAGCATCGATCAAGGTATATTAATATCTGATGGAGGAATTCATGACAATTCCATTGTTCCTCGGTTTAGATTTTTTTTTTCAGTGAAAACTTGGTATCGTTGGGGATTTTGCTGGAACCGGGTCATTCGTGCAGAAGTTCAATGCACCGTCGCGTTGTGTGAAGCTCAAAACACTAGGTTTAGGTGCTTTCCTTGAATACATTACACAGGCTGATTGATAATGCATGTCTACAATGCAGTAGATTTACCGTTGGATCTATGAGTATTTTGAGAGAGAATTTATCTGGCTAGTTCTCTATGTACATATGTGGATAATTTTCAAGCGCAGATCAAATTAGAAAAATTATTTTTTACCTTCAAATTTTAAGCAATAGGATCGGGAGATTCTAACTGCCCTTCGGTATGTAACTGATTATTTTGTCTCTTACCTCTGTGTCAAACAAATAACTGTTAAATAGAGTTAACCACTCATTGAAATTGACAGATTGGATTTAATTGCGGTATTCAGAGAATATTAACACAATAATAAATAGATCTGGAAATATGCCCTGCTCTCATTTTTTTTAATATACAATTGTTCTCACGGTGCCATTCTATTGGCTGTCATTTAAACCAAGAAAGAAATTTGATATTGCACAGTTAGAAAATTACTCTTGATGTTTTAAAGAAAATTATCTTGTAATTTTTAACAGACACTGATTTACATTATTTTTTTTTTGTTACTGCAAGATTTGTTTAATTCTGGAGTATTCAATGGAATGGTAATTTTCAGGTACACGTGGCAATGAAAATTGGAAAATACCCTGAGAATTTCGACAGTTTGTTGAATTTGTAATGCATTGAAAGTTCCGTTGAGTGCGATTTTTAATCACCAGCTATAAAATTCAAGAAATTATCCTGAGGTTTGGGGGAATGGGGAGGGGTCTAAGATTTTCGGAGGAATTATAGGAAATGAACCATGGTACGCTGTCACTTTTAGTTTTGGAGAAATTCTCCGAAAAATGGGTCTGAGATACCGAGAAAACCGCAAGAAACGAAACCAATTGAGCTTCTTCTCGCTCTACTGGCTATAAGAGTCCAATCAATGGACTGTTGTTGGTCTGCGAGGATCTGGGAGTATCTAAAATTTCCTCAGTAATCGAATGGTATCGTAAATGCCGATTATAGTCCAAAACGCGCGATTTCATTATCAATTTTCTACAGCCTTTATTCAAACCAAAATGATAATTAATCAGTAAGTAATTGAGAAGAAATACGATTCCAGGCTGATCAACTTTTCCGCAATCTATCATTTCTCAATCATCTTTTATTATCGAGAGGGTAGAGCCACTTCAATGCCAGTAAGAGCTATCATGGCAGTAAAGGAGTCCACCGAAATGATAACTCCCGTTAATTAGTGAAACAACTCAGCAATGCCTGTCCTATCTCTCTTCGCGCCATTTCCAACGATTTTCCATGACCCAATTATTACACTTTTCTGTCACGCCGGGACAAACAACGAGACATTGATTATTATGTACCGTGACAGCAGACTTTGTACTCGGTTATATCAGAATTTTTATAGGAAACAACTTAATACTTTCCAGATATTTACACCCAGTGGTTTAGTATCATTTTTGCTACCTAGTTTGGTATCACCGATTCCGATTGAGACACTTTCTACGCTGAGGGAAAAGAATTGTAGTCTCGTCACTAGTGTTGTTTCATAACACGTGATATTTGATTCTCTCAACTGGCTAGAGATAAACAGAATACATAAAATTTGCTGCACGGACGAAGCCATCATTATTCACAAGAAAATAACGAGTGAAGTTTGAACTGTTTTCCACATTAGATGGTACATGGACGGAAAAATACTTTTAATTATTCATGTGACACGTTAATTTTCATTGTCCCGAGTTTCCTTGAATTTTAATAAACACACTTTATGACACATTCATGCTAAGCACAACATATACGCCATTTGTGTTTTATTCGCTAGCGGAAACTTTGGCGATAACTATTAGTCTCAAATATCGTAAACAGCTGGCATAAATGCAATCAATAGAATGATTGAGAGGGGTATTATTTCTCTATGGCAATATATTTCTTACTCAAATGACGAAGTTTGAAGAATTTACGGGAAATTTTACGGAACTTTCGGTTGAATTTTCAAAACATTCTTCGGAAATAATAAATGCAGTTAAATTTCTCTATCCGACTTAGTTTATTGAGATATTTTATAGTGAAATTTTTAGTCTCAAATCGTCAAGTTATTTATTCGAATTCCCAAGTGAAAGGAAAGAAAATTCAGTGAAAAAAAATCGAAAATTTACGTTTATGCCCTCCCGTAGAAAATTGTTCAATAGGAGAGTTCAAATTCTACTGATTTTTTTTAGCAAATATCGTATCAACTGAATACAGTTCGTAAACTTCCCAAAAATGACATTCCATCGATTCCTTTAAAAAAAAATTGCCATTAAATTTTTTGTAAAACGTTGAGAAGTTCGGTCAATCCTTCCATAGAATCGACCAATAAAAAATCAATAAAAGGCAGTAGTAATTTCACCGGCATTCAATAGAATCCTTCATCAAAATCGATAAATTTTCATCGCAAAAATTTTTTCATGCACGTTAGACAGGGATATATAACTGGGGATTGAATGTAGCGCGATTGTTGCACACTGACATTCCGCTCGGGTGGAAATGCATAAGCGTTTGCCGTCAGCGTAATTGCAGTTGCCGTTTGCAATTCTGACCAGTTAAGAATTTATTTGCATTCACATGCGCATAAATAAAAGTGCACAACTTGTCCGAGAGGACGATATGCCTCGAGCGATTGATAATCTTGGATTGAGAGGAGTGGGTGTTTTTGCGGAATGGAAGACAAAGGATGCTTTGAGGATTTCTATTTGCCTCAATTCTATTCGTCATTTATCATTCAGTAATGCCGATAAATCTCCATAAATTCATCATGATGACGAGCGATTAACAATGAATTTACAATCGATGTGAATGAATGAATCTTTTTGCCTCGTTTTTTTCCCTTGATTCATGGAAAGGAAGAGGCAAAAAAATTGAAGAATTTTCATTCTCCACTTTTGATGATTTGTTGTTACATTCTGCATAACTTGGAAAATCACGGACACGCAAGCGCATTGTGATACATCACCATCCATAGGCCAACGAGTCTACCAGTATCTGCGATAGATATAATATCTGTAGCTTCCGCCCGCGGCGCGCGGATATACAAACGAGCATATTATGTAACTTTGAACTAACACATGTGTAGGCGAATGGTTAGGATTGAAGTTTAATAATACCGGCTTGTTGATGGATATTCGCGTGCAAATGCAATTTCATGAGCGTAACGGAAGCCAACTATGGAGGAGCGAAAGCTATTTCTCGGATAATTCAATGACTTTATGGAGACGTTTGGGAATTGCAGAAAAGGACTCAAAATTACAAAATAAAAATATATTATATTAAGATTTTGCGAGTTTTATAGGAGAAATTTGGATTTAATTTGAAAAAAATTCAATGTTTTCAATCTCGAAATTCTTTGGAACTCCACTAGACTAAAACCCAATCAAAATTTCCAAAAATGTACCCAAAGTTTCAGTTATAAATTTTCCACAGATTTAACTAGAACAAAATTAAGAGGAGAATGAACTCAAAATTTCGTAATTAAAAATGACGGTATCCCAGTAGGGGATAAAATCGTGTAAATACCGAAATTGTTTTCAATTGACTTCAAGACTCTTTCTCCACATTCAGGAAGAATATTCTTAGTCCAAAGATTGAGCTATCTCCGCACGAGATAAAAACGTATACATAACAAAATTATGTCGTAATGAGGAAAAATGCGACGCAATTCGCCACTTTTCTCGTCACTCTCTCCTCCTCAACAATTTTTGTAGCAGGCTATTCGCGGGTGTGACTCATCGTCGGGGTTGCCGTGCACAGAACTCGAATGATCTGTTATATGGCCAAGGCCACTATTACATTCCCCTCGTCAGCAAAGCAATCTTCACAGCAGATCACTCACCCACACATGTCGATTCTGAGAAGAGAATTTCGTTGATTGCAAATTGCCGCTAATTGGGGATAGGGATTTTGTTTTGAAGCGTAGGATGAGCAGTCCAATTGCGGAACAAGCTAATATTTTACGAAATTTCCCAATTATCTGGATAATTTTTTTAAGTAATCACTTTTCAAAATTACTTTCAAATACCTAATTAATTGTGTTATTTGCACTTTTTCAAGTGATTGTTTGTTTTATGAATTGAATTATTATGAGAATCTCGCGCCGGCTTGAAGTATTCCATAATTGAGCATCTCAGCCGATTCTAAGACTGTAAAGGCTCGGGTCCCGCTTTTTAATGCCACATAACAATGGTGCAGTGTTATCATTGTTGAGGAACAAAGGAAAACTACTCGTTATCACCGACAAACATGCCACAAAAGTATGAATTGCGAGAGATACCTTTGCGTGGCTCGCTGATGACAAAAAAAAATGCAATTGTCTACCATCAAAAATCGCTTAAGTCATCGCGACGAGAGCCCTCCCAGTAATCAATTCACGATGCCGTCGACTGTTCCCAGAACTCGAGGGGAACCATCTAATTTGATTCCAGAAAATTTGACGTCATCGCTGAATGAATGGCTCTCAATCCCCGTGGTGGGCGCTCAACAAATAGGTTCATTAAGAACAATTCAGTGAACGTAAATGAAAAAATACATCTTTGATAATTTTTATTACGCAAAAAATCGGACAGTATTCTGTCAAATTCTTGACGGAAGCTCTCGACATGTTTGGAGACAGAAAACTATTCCTTCACTGACTGTCTGGAAGTCCCCGTCGTTCTCAAACATGGTATTTGCTACATAGGGATAAATATTCCATAAAAATTATGAGAACTGTGAAGAACAATTTTGGGACAAAGAGTCGACCGGGGCTATAAAATAGCTAGGGACACAGAGGGCCTTGTGAGGCTTGAGGCCTGCAAGTCATCACATGTGCATCAGAGAGGAACATGCACACGTCTTGGCGACGTTAGTTGAAAAATTTTCTAAACAAATGTGGAGATCTTTAGCTCGGCTAGCAACGCAGGCGAGACCACATCTACTTTGCACCTGAGCTTTATCTTTAAATCTAATGTCGATATTTGGCTTGATCAATTATATCTTTTGCTGTGAGGACTATTTAGTGGAGTCTTCTCCATTCTATTAAACCTCCTTTTCTATTAAATTAAATATTACATTGTTTGACGACCATTCAGTGGAGTTGTTATTTTCTCAAGCTAAAATACCCTTTCAATACAACTCTTTCTACAACCTTTACTGTAACTTTTATTAAATCAAATTGAATTAATTTTTTTTATCCAGGGCATTTGCTCTAAAGGTCGAATTGAATAGTCCAAAAACGTAGTAATCGTACATTATATCCTCACGAGATTATCATCCCCCCTTTTACTCCAATTATAACATCAGCCTCATCAGAGAATGCTTTTATGAACATGTGACGTACAATATTTTTGCACTATACCCGAAAACTGTGATTGCGATCTCATTTTGCTCGGTGAAATGGCGGTTTATCAGACCACGTGACGAAAACACATGCTTAACATTCTAAATAAAGATGCAAGTCACAAAATAGAGCGTTCCTTCTAAGCCAGTAGTGCCGGCCCACCCTCCCCTTCGCGATATCCAAACTCGGGAGAGTAAATCCTAAAAAAAAACGAGATGCTAGAAAAGCGTAAGAACGAAAATTCATTAGCAATTCCACATTTGTAAATACCCGATAACGTCTTCCTCTGATAACGATCAAGTACCACGTGAGTAAAAATACTCGAAGCAACCAATGGAAGACGGAGCGTTAACGGCTGGGAGCCGCCTGGTTAATGCCGGCCATCTCGCTTGCACGTGCTAGCACTTTTTATTTTTTCAGAGCTGTGGAGGCCACCGCACACAGATTACACACCTACGACGAAAAAGTGTGAAACAACCGACAAAAGACTCTTCTACTCCAATTCTTTGAGCAATCAATCTGTAATGCCCCCAGGTAAGATCTTTGTCGCAGTCTCTGACTGCTCCAGTGACTGACTCGTTGATTGATGCAGCCAGAGAAAAATCCTTTCTTTGCGGTTTCAATGACGTTTAGGATGTCAGAGCAACTGAAGTGTCTCGGGATTTCCTTCGCTATAGAATTTTCATTACGAATAATCTATCAAATTTTTGGACCTATACGAACGAAATATTATTATTTATTATCCATATATAACCGATTAGGCTTTTTACATTTGTGGTACCATGGGCCGTCTTCCTCTCCAACCATGTCGCATTGTACCCTAGGAGCTGTACTCCATGTACAGACTCTCCTGGTGACCAAGGGAAACCATGGAAAACCTTGGCC
>JAPYZN010000420.1:0-30733 GCA_030522865.1 Psyttalia lounsburyi | reverse complement strand
CCCCACCGAACGCCAGTGCAAGTGCCTTGCACTCGGTATTTTTGGTCTTCTTGAGTGGTTTTCTTTTTTGATGAAGATGATGAGATGGGGGAGACAGCGACTCCGGGGGTGGCTCTTCGTCGAGGGTGGGGGAGGTGAGCAATCGGGGGGGGAATTTCGAGGCTGAGCGCTGGGTAATTGGCTCAGATCGGAGTCAGTAAACTAGTTCGATGATGAAAAAAAAAGGAATTGCGGGTTCCGGGGTTTTTACTGGGCACTTTCCAATTACATGGTCAACTGGGTTGATCAATCGACGAGGTGGATTTGGAGTTCGGGGGGGCCAGGGGAATTCCAAAAGTTTTGGGACTCTCCGGACCACTGATTTTTCCAGGATTTTCTCTGCCGAGGTCAACCTGAAAGTCTCAATTATTTTTTGGGTTTTTTTCTCATGCGAATGAGACAATTATTACTCGCGTTATTATTTTCTCGCCAGTTCGCGATGACTTTTTCATAATTTTTTTTAATAAATAAAACGTCGAGTCGGGATAAACAGCAGTCGTTTCACTTTCGCTCCGGCGAGAGAGGATATTTTTAGCCACAAAACGACGAGAAAATATTGAACGCATTTGATGGAGGTGTGAATTAACTGTTTGGAAAGGATTTCAACATTGGCATGAGGTGGTTTAAATAATTTTGATGTTATAAAAAAAACTCCACGCGTTGTCAATTTTAACAGATACTTGAGGGGGATAAATAATAATACAGACCTTGCGAAAGAACATGCTCGCCGATTCTGGTGTTTCCTCATCGCCTGGGAAAAATAAATATTTATCAAATGAAATTGATCGATAATTTCATAAATTAAATTTTCCAAATTGATTAATTAAAAAAAATTTAACTGCCACCATTTCTTCACAACTCAATATCAATGATTAATTAATACAATTACCAATTAACATGTTCTCAAGTTTGCGTCTATCAACGCGAAAGCGCTCGCGATGGAGTTGATCGAGACTGCTGAGCCTCAGCGTCTCCACGAGCTCCAGCAGTTCCTCTCTGCTCTCGTAGCCATGCTGACCAGAGAGGCTCGTGGTAGTCGTCCCCTCGGAGGTCTCCGACATCGTCTCCACGGACCTCCGTTCAACCTGAATCAAGTCGTCCGGCTTCATCTCTCCCTTCTGAAAAATAAACCGAAATTTTCACACTATCCCCAGGACAATCAGCAAATCATCAATACAAACTTCAACCTCTCGACGATTAAATATTCCCAATAGCGGATTATTATTGTCAGGTAAATCAGGAGGACAAAATCAATAAAGTTGGACCCAAACAGAAGTAGATCAAGGTCACGATAGTCAGACGCCATTTTGTGGATTGATTTACTCCTGATTTTGGCGGTGAGTGGTCAATCTTTTCCAACTGAATTTCATTGTAGCATAAAAATAATCAAATAGGCTCGTTAAATCTTCAATCAATGAAGCCAATAGTTTAATCAAAAAAATCTAATGAATTTTTTTCAATGAGTTCACTCCGAATTTAATTATTTCCTGTGGAATGTGGGGATTTTGGGAGCAGTTGATGAGAATCGAGTGTCCGTTGGACGAAACGGCAAAACAATTACCTCTAATTACTCCAGAATTCTACAATTTCATTTTAATTATGGTAATGAGAGCTTACCTTAGAACACACAAAAAATAACCACTAGATCGTCCCTGGAAGAAGAAATGAAGCGAAGTGGCCGGCAACTGGGGGAAGAAAATGAAAATTATAAGATGGAGAACGCAACCGAGAGGTGCGTTGAACTGTCTAAACGGCGACGGGCCGCCTCGAGCAGTCGTCAGGCAAATTATCGGGGGGGAATAGACGACGTAAGGGAATTTCTCGGAAAAATAAGAGGACTTCGGAGTAATTGATTGAAGAATCAGAGTGAGGGGTGATGTCTACCTGTTTCCACAGCGTCGCACGGTCTACTGCGATTTATTTCTCCCAATTTTCGTCCGGCAACTTGAGGTTTTTTTTCATCAACTGGTGGGGGACAATTTGACTGCGATATCTCCAGGAAAAATCGGCGAATCAACGATTCGACGACAAAACGATTCACTTGATCCAGGAAGAGGGGGGGGGGACGGAGAGGTCAGGGAAGTGGATGAAAAAATTGTTTACATCGGTGAGGAGCTCAGGCCAGTGGACAAAGAGGGACACGTGTCCTCGTCTTGTTATTCCTGACCTGAGATTTCTTTTGTGGGCATCTTGGAAATATCAATAGAGCCACGGAGGTGGTGAGCGAAATAATATCTCCCCAAATGGGAATGTTCTCTCGGTGAGAATTTTATTTTTGCCAACTTGGGACTCACTCTCCAGTGTTTATGGACGAAATGAAGACCTGGGGGACCTGGGGGTTAACTTTTTTTATTAATTATCCAGAGATTGAGGAGCTACAATGGCTGACCTCGTCCCAGGATTTTTCAGTTTCCCATTTTAACTCAAAACCAACAGAAGAATTGTCTTCCAGACCTTTTGGCTCTTCGAAGTCTGGAGTTCTCAATTTTTTAATTCAACTGCGCGAGATTAAAGTTGAGGACATTAATTACTGTCGTTTATTATTAATTCTTGAAGTACTTCTCGAAGGAAGCCATAGAAAAATTGGTAATTAATTTGGGTAATTGGGGGAGTTGATATAAATTGAAAACCAGTCGAGAAGAAAATAAAATTTCCTGGATCTGGTCTTTCGAGTGTCTTCATCAAATATTTACACTTTGGGAAATAAACATAAATAAATTGTAATTGTACCTCACCAAGTACTGTTACTAAACTCCCAATATCTATCAATAAATACCCATAAACAATATAAATAGTCGTTCATGGTCAGAATTTTGTTTACTTTTAGGAGTGACGAAGTGAAATGCCTGGACAAAACTTGTCCCATTTTGAGTGTCAAATTGTTATGATGTTTCATAGTTTGCTGAGGATAAATCGTTTGATATAAATAAGAACAAATAAACTGTCTCACAGCTTTTGAAGTGGCTCCCGCCCGAGTAATTGTCAGCGCCCTCAGTCCGCGACTCGTGAAACTCAGGATAAACTCGGTATTTCACACACCCACAGGCACAAAAATATATAACTTATTATATTTGTTGAGTTGTCAGAGAGGACGTGCTACCTTGGCCCAGGATTAAACACTTGTTAAACTTCTCATGAACAAACAAATAATTTACCACCAGTCGAGCATTGTATTTCGTGTGCAAATGATAGTCCCACTGCTGGTGGATGTAATTAGTTGTTGTTATAAAAGTGTAATTTAGAGGAGTTGTGACGTAGTGGAGCAACAATTGAGGTGAAATGGCAGCTGAAATAAAGCCAGCACCCGGTGCTAATAATGACAAATTCAGTACGAGCCGGAAGCCAATACTTATGTCCAAGTTGGAGGGATGCAATGACGATGTCAATGCTGCTATCATCATACCCAAGGAGGATGGAGTCATTAGTGTCTGTGATGATAGGTATTTATTTTTGCGTTCATCTGACACTAATTCGGTCCCCAAAATGAGAATTTGATGAGTAAGTGTTAATTTGGGGGGAGCTGGTTGGGTGAGCTAATTCTCATTTTCAAGGCTACAAGAATTCATTGGAAATGACAGCATCTTTTCAACTTCACTCTGACGATCTGGAGTCATTGAAGATCCAAAAAAAGACTGACTTTTTTCGCTTTTGCCTCTGCTTCAGTCGTAATACCTTTCTGAATGCCCTCAGACTGTCAGTGGTTGATGCCCTCAGATGAGATGACTTTTGGAAATGCGAAGAAGACATCTCTTCTTGCCCACTGACAGTCTGGAGGTAGTTAAGAGTGGAAATCATGGAGGTTATGCTCCAATTATGGATTTCTCGGTTTTATTCCTACAGAGACGATGCCGCTCGCGATGTTGACGAATTATTGATGATCTGTTGGTTTTAGGACTGTCCGAGTATGGCTGAAACGTGACTCCGGCCAGTACTGGCCCAGTGTCTGTCAGTACATGGCATCTGGGGCGACTGCTATGTATTATCATGTGGAGAGCAGAAGACTTTTTGTAGGACTGGACAATGGGTCCATCGATGTAAGTCCACACGAGTTTATCTAGAAATTTGTTATCTCGGCGATTGTAAAATGTCTTTATTTCGGTGGATGAGTCACATCCGTCATTGATTGGGTCAAAAATTAATAAACTAGGCTCACTTCGGTATTGATTACACTCAGGGAATTTTGTTTTCAACTGGTGAGACTACTAAATCCAGGAATATCATTCGAAAAGCTTCAAATAGAAAATAAATACATAAATAACAAACATCAAATTAATTTTCTGGCGAATCAGATATTGAATGAGGATTATTTTCCCTGGCAGGAGTTCATGCTTGAGCAGGATTACAACAGAATGACAGCTATGAGGGAGTATTTAGCTCATCAGGGTAGAGTGACAGGCGTTGTATTCTCTGGGGTTAATGGCTGGGTACTGAGTGTCGGTAGAGACAAGCATTTTCAGCTGCATTGTGCAGAGACGGGAAGACGACTGGGATCATTCAACAGGGCCAAGTCTAGTTATCTGGGCGACAGTTGGTTTACTGCGTTGCAGTATCCTTTTTTTCCCCCAACAAAACTAAAGGAACAATTACATTTTCCACAGGCAAATGTTGAGGCAATTTGTTAAAACAATTTTTAAAAGATAAAACGAATCTGTTGACTTGTCCTTTTCCATTGAAGAATTAAGTTGTCAAGAGAGATAACCTAAAAGATAATGATTGTTATAAAATCAGCTCCTGATTGTTGCCAGTGGTTTTTCTTAACAATAATTAATAATAGATTTGACGAACAGTCTAAGCACGCATTTGTCGGTGATTATGGTGGTGAAATAACAATGCTGAAGGTGGAACCAGACACCATTAGCCTTGTGGCCTGTCTCAGTGCTCACAGTGGAAGCATAAGGACCCTGGCATGGGACTCGGAGAAACAATTACTGTTCTCCGGTAGTTTCGATCAAAATATCATTGTCTGGGACATTGGAGGACGCCAAGGAGTGGCTTATGAGTTGCATGGACATCGTAACAAAGTGACAGCTTTGTGTTTCGCCAGTAGTGAAAAGCTTTTACTCTCGGGGGGTGAGGATGGCGTGATCGTGGGGTGGAGCATGGCTGGGGCCAGAAAAGAGACTGCTACTTGGGAGGAATCCGATATTTGTCAAGTGAGATATACTCTCTGCACTTTTGATTCAATGATTTTTTATAAATTTAAGATGATCACCCGAAAAATCACATTTTTGACGATATCATTTGCAGTTATTGCTGCGCAATTCACTAGTGGATTTATTTAGATTTAGGTCAATGAATTTTGATAATCTTTTAGTCATGCTCACGGCCATTCTTCTGGAATATGAAGGCCATGATGGACCAACGACAATTAGGACTGAGACAGCATCATTGTAGAAATTGTGGTAGAGCTCTCTGTGCTCGTTGTACCTCTCAGAGGATTCCAATTCCTGCCATGGGTTTTGAGTTTGAAGTTAGAGTCTGTGATCCCTGCCACATTCAGTTGAAAGCTGCCAAGTGAGTGTCATAATATAGAAAGCTATTAAAAGACTAATTGAATTGAATTGCCAAGAATTTTTTTTAAGACACTTCACCGACAAAAAAAATTCGGAGAGTGTGGAATAATGAAAGATTTCAATTATCAATAACTCGGGATTGGCCGATGAGAATTGAATGATTTTTGGTCACATTGAGGCTGACAATCCAAGCTTTAATATGAGCACAAAATCATTAAATTTCACTCTGCCAATCCTGAGTTATTGCCCATTGAAGGCGCTCCAATGTGCACGTTACCAAAGACAAAAGAATAGTTTTTCTAGTCACTTGCTTGATTTTCTGTTGTTTATTTATTTAATTAGTCAAACATCGATGGCATCATTTCACGATGCAAAACACAGCATCACAGCGATGGACCTCGACGTGTCACGAAGGAAGTTATTGACAGTGGGCCAGGATCGAGTGATAAAAATTTGGGACATAACAGCTCTCCTCCAGCAATAAAACTACAGTCTTTCTCAAGTAATCCAAATTACGATAAAAGTATGACGGATATCAATCCCAGTACGATTGGCGTATAACGTTGGCTTTATAAGTGTGTTGAAATTGCTATTCATCGAATCAAAACAAACGATTAAAATTAATAATGAGTTAACTAGCTCGTCTGATTCAATTCTAGAAGATGAATTACTCTATTTTTGAGAATACAAAGCCTACATACAACTATATCTTCATCACTGTTGGATAACAGAAAAAACAAAAATGAAATTTCTCTCAACGACTGTAAATAATTCTTGAGAAACAACTGCAGACTGAGGAGTTTGTACTTCAATTCGAGACAGAAATATCCATCGAGTTTTTGTATTTTATTGAAAGAATGATTATTGTCCATTGAAATATAATGTAAAAATAGTGGAATGAGAAGGTATTGAGATTTAGAGGAACACTTCAGTCACCCATAGAAAAAACAATAGGTCTTACGGAGTCAATTTTAATGGCTTTGTTAATTGTTTTCATTGTCTCATTTAGACAAAGTCGAGATGTCTTTTTATACCCGAGAAGAGTCTGCGAATTTTCGACATTCTTTTCCTCCTTGGGCCCCCTTCAATTCGCAGATAATAAATAATAAACAAAATGACAACAAACAAATCAATAGATATCATTGAAGAACATAAAAATCACGCAATAGAATTTTTTTTGCTCTTCTTCACGAGGTTAATTATCAATAACAACTGTTGTACTGATTCTAAATTCTACTCATAACAATTATTTATCCTCACCATAAATAATTACTGTATATTAATCGATAGTACGAATGACCGCATGTATGTTTGCAATGTTTCTACTGTCGTCTCCTGCGTATCAAGTGATTCATTAAAAATTGAATGAGATACACGCGCTTCCATAGAGATTAATGTGTATTGAAAAGTGTCCACGGATTAATGGTAAGATTGTATTTTCCTTAATCACAGTGTCTATAATGCTTTATGTAATCCATTCCATAGGCAGCCCCCTTACTCAACAATTATCAATATTATCAATGTATGTATTGTATGTAACAAATATTAAGATTTATTTTCCATTTATTTTGCAAACGGTGATTTATTCGTTACTTAAATACACTCGTCATGTGTAAAAATTGATCAAAGAAATATATGGCGTTATCAGGAACAGCTGATGCGAGTGACTAGTTATTTTTATTCTAGCTGTGAACTTTAATCCACTTTTAGTTTATTTTATTCCACTTTATTCCAGCAATTTATGAGATTAATGAACATGTGAATATCTATAATAATAATATAATGTCATAATTTAAGGATTATAATTAAAATCTCCGTTTTTGCGATGGATTTCTCGGGATTTTTTACAATTTCCTCACACCAAAATCAGTCGTAATAATGTTAATAACAATAATAAGGCTACATTCAGTGAACAAGGGAAACAATCGACGATTGTCCGATAAATTAAACAATTGACAATTATATTGAACAAATTTAATTCTGCTCATCAAATATTCTTTAATCAACCGAAAATTAATTGACAAAATAATATATCTTTCTCAGTGAAGTGATCTCCATTAAATGATACCAATGATTTAACAATTGTTAATAATTATCGACAGTTAATTAGCATTTGAGATTAATCTGAATAATTATCCCCACGCGAATCTCAAATTAGGAACACCTGAAAAACAATGGAGGCCGTCCAGGTTAAACATGGCCAAATAACCGCTGAATTCACCATAAGCAGACCCTGGAGGAGGCCCTGGAGGATTCTGGAATGTTCCGGAGACCATCGACAAGAGAAAAATCCTTTATCTTGGCTCAAGAACGTCAATTGTCGGCGAAAATGCAGTTTTTTCCGAGTGATACGAACCCCACCTGTGCAAGATCCTGTCTGGTTGCCGAGTCCTCCCGAGTACCGCCGAGCGAACGTGTTAATGTGCCGGTCACCGATGGATCCCCGACGGTACCCCGTGCTACCTATACGCTTACGCTGTTGTTACCTGTTGGCGTGCTCTTCCGAGCCTCTACACATTCGGTATCGTTTACCAGGGCGGCCGAGCCCCCCCCGTTTTCCACTCACTTCCGATATTCCGACATTACAATATTCTCCATATCCCAATAACAGTCCAACAATCCCACCAATTTCACAACTCAACTCATCTGATTGACAAAGCGCGAGTGATAAATCCAACGTTCGTTCGATTGTGAAAGAGTTAAATAGCATTCACGGCTCCCTCATTATTTTGTACATGTCCACGTCGTCAAGTTCATACTCCGGAATGAGTGACTCGGTGCTGAGAATTACAGTGAGGATCAGTATTTTGTGAGAGAGCATCAGTGGGGGGTCAATGATTTACGGTGATTTCAACGAAAAAGTGGCCTTTTCACTGGTGAACATTGTCAACGGGCGTGGAAAATACTGAATAAGCAGAGCATTAAGACCACAAGGTACGTCACCACTGGAATATTTCTTTATCATTTTTTTTTTTTCAAAACACTTTGCATGCTCAAGATGATCAGTTCGTTCGTTGATTATGATCCGTGATCTTTCGTCATCCGGGTTATCGGGCACGATTGGTGATCTCCGCTGCAATGGGGACAAGTGGATCACGAATGTACGGACAAGAATCTTGTTTGTAAACAAGTAAATTGGGTGATGGAGGTGATTGATTCAGCTTTTTTATTCTTTTTTTGTTTCATTTTGGTGCAGGGGTTCAACGAGTGGGGCTTCACTTGGCAGAGAAGCCAACTCGACGTAGCTTTTACATTCTCATCATTCCTCTCTCATCCTGGGTGATCAACGTCAGCTCTTGATAATCGATTGGACAATCAGTTCAAGGGATGAAGGACTGGGGGAGATTGTGGTTATTCATTCGTTTGGTTAACTTCAGTTGGTCAATTCTCTCCGCCCATTCTTCGTTTCATTAAAAATCTGTGGACGTCCGTTGGCCATCCCAATGAATTTATTTTGTTTAATTATTTAATAGTTACGAAGGGCTGATGGCGTCTGCTAATTTTCTGCTCGTCTCCAACGAACTGAGCATTTTTTTTCCAGTAAAAGTTTTTCATTTTGTGAAATTGTTCGACAGTTCTCGAGAGAATCAGAAGAAAAAATCGCCATATTTTCTGGCTTCTTCCGTTCATCCCTCGTTTTATCATGAATTTCTGAACGCCTGGCGGAAGGTCACCGTTCCAGACAGGTAGATGACACCTGTCCGGCTCTGCACTGTACAGTTTTTCTCGTTTTTTCTTCCACTCCCTGCGTATAATTCCGAGGCACCTGCTACTTGGTGCATGATCCCAGTGTGCTATTTGTTCTGTGCCTGTACTGCAGGACTGGCGGATGCCCCCAGTCCTCCTGAATTGCGATAAAAAAAAATGAGGGAGAGTGCAGAGGATGACGTTTTAATGACAATAATTTTGCGTTTAGTGGAGACATGGAGAATGAGATGTCTTTTTTTTTTTTATTACTTCTTGTCCCGACGTTTTGCACGGCTGGAGGATATTTATGTCAGTGACGGACAGCTTTGCCAAGGTATTTAGTCATCCTTTGCGATGGATCAACGTTTCAATGGATGAAAGCGCCAGTTTTCACTCAATTTATTGCAATTATCGGCAGTTTTCAGAGCCACAAATCAGCTGATACTGCCAGCAATTGGTGCTCGTTAGAGATTGTCGAGGAGTTTTCGAGGATTAGGATCAATTTCTCTTTCAGTCGTCATCGCATTACTTGTGACAAGTCATCGTTGGATTTTATAAAAAAAAATCTCTGCAAAATAATAGTTTTATTTTGGTCTCGTCAGACTTTCCAATGCCCTCTGATATTTCTTAAATCATTGATATCATTGTCGAGATCTTAGATATTTGCTTCAGAGGATTTCGAGAGTCCTTTCTAATAATTAGAATTAATTTCACTTCAACTCATTAACTCCTGTCAATAAAAATGAAAAGGTCATTGAGAAGTAACGAGTCATGTCACGAGTGAAGCCATCTTGGAATTTTAATTGAAAATGTCAAAATAATTTATCCGCGCTTGACTAAATTTTCAATTAAACCAATCAATCAGCCAATCAACCACTGAAATCAATTTGCGCAAAATCATTTATCGAGATAATGTGCGAGAATAATTTTAAACAAATTTTTAATGATTATTTAGTTACTTGGATGGAGTGAGGGACAGTTGAGGGACTTCAATGATCAATAACTCGGGATTGGCCGATTGGAATCTGATGATTCGAGGCTCATATCAAAGCTGAAAATCCGAGCTTTAATATGACCTTAAAATTATCAAATTTCACTCTGCCAATCCCGAGTTATCGGCAATTAAAGGCATTCCATTTTGCTCCATTCTCCCGTACAAAGCAGTTCAACTGCAGGAGTAAAGACCGGAAAAGGCGAGGGACACTGACACTGACCCCGACGGACACTTGTCCAGGTATGTTATTAGTGTCTTATCCTGAACTCTCGTATTTCTCGTCAAACTACGAGATCAATAGCTCGATGGGTCCTTGAGGCAGTAAAATTGGCTGTGAAATTCTACTTTCTTTTATTCCATACCTGGAATTCTTACCAATCAACGTCAATGCAACTTTCATTTGTGGTTCATCAAAACAGCGAAGGGTGAGCATTGAAATTTCTTTAGAAATCGATGCATTCGATCAACAATTACAATCGATAAAAATAAAAAATAGGAAACAAAATGAGGAGGGAAATTAGGGTTCAGCGGGTCATGGAAAGCGGCGAAAATTCTCTTCAACCAGAAAATTTTCTACTCAAGTCCTAAATAGAATATTTTTTTCGTTTGTCTCCAACATCTGGAGTTGCCGAGGCATTGGCGAAGAGGAAAATATTTTGGAAATAAAAAAACAAAAATAATCTGGGCAGCTGCCGTAAATTATTGGGAAGTCCTCGGTGAATTTGTTAATTTATGGGGAAGAATTATAAAAATATGGCTGAGTGATTATTCACAATTTTTTGTCACATCAAAGGTCTTTTTTCAATCTTCAAAATGAGACTTAATTCGTTGAAATCGGATCATTTGATCCCGAGATATTCTCGTTTTGCCTCGTTTACGAAAACAAATGGACACATTCCACAGTGTAATGATGATCTAAGCCATACATTTCGTCTGGGATCGAGTGTGGAATAACCAGGGGGACTAGTGTCGCCCAGGTAACCCACTTAGTGAACAGGTTTATCCATTCTCTGTGCACCATGTGGAGCAACGACGCGAACGGTTTCTTCACTAACGGACATCAGACCGCATATGTATCCACGTCTCCTATCAATTTTTTTTCTCGTCTCCAGGTATTCCCAGAATTAAGTCCAATGTTTTGTCGAGTGTCTAAGTGCCCAAGTTCTTCCTGATCAATCAGGAATGCAATCGAATTACCCCAGGTTCCCCCACTCGACAGCTGCCCCGAGGTCAATTCACGAGTGAAGTGGTCTCACGATTCCCGTCTTCTTTGACGAATATCTCAGAATTTATGACAATTAGAAAAATTTTGGTCAAGACCTTTTTTGTAGAGCGAACTGAGATCTTTAAAAAAGGTAATTACAAAAATTTCGATAGCTCTGGTAGATTCGGAGGAAATCTGTGATAAATCTTCGATGTCTCAAGTTCGATTCACGAGTGAAGTGGTCTCACGATTCCCGCCTTATTTGACGGATATCTCGGAATTTATGACAGATAGGAGATTTTTTGTCATGACCTTTTTTGTAGAGCCAACTGAGAGCTTTAAAAAAGGTAATTACAAAAATTTCGATAGCTCTCTTAGATTCGGAATAAATCGTTGATAAATCTCCGATAACTTGAAACCACTTTATCACTTCACTGAATTGTTATTTCCTCTGGCTATTTCCGCAATTACTGTACCGCTCATTCTGGCTTTGATTCCTCTGGCTCAGCGGTTGTATCTGCGCTTTTATCATCGCCTATTTACCAGGATTTAATTTGTCTGCGTTATTTACTCTTAACTGAGTGCAGCAGCAGTTCTTTGGTTTGCGAATTCATCACGCGAGTCGATCTTCAGTTGATTGGGGCGTGAAAAAAATTCACGGGTTCAATTGGGAATCCTCCAGGACTTGTTTCTCAATTGTTGAAGTCGTGGATCTGTCAAGAGTTGACAATTGCAGCTGATAATGGAATTTAAGGGCCCAATTTTTTGGTTGAAGTTCAGGAAATTTACTTTTATTACCCCATTTTCTGGATTTATTCTGGTAAAGTTGAGAAATAATTTACGAAGCGCGTGATTAATGAGGATATTGAGAAAATACATTACAGTTTTACACCTACTTGCGCAAACTGGTTAATGTAAGGCCATCCCCGATCATCATCTCCTCCTTTTTTTCCTGGAATATTATTCTTACTCGCGAGGAATTTTATTTTTTTCCTTGACTCGTGAGTTTACGGAGAGAACGTGAGGTCAACAATGCAATTAATTAAAATAATATATTGTCAATTTGTGATTTATTATTTAAATTATTGAATTGAGAGCTTGGGTAACAGACAATTCTGCAGAAATTAACAACACTTGGAGTGGGAAGTTCTGTTCCTCAGGATTTCCAATGACAATTCAATTGTTTACTGGTTAAATATTGAGTTGTACTCTCGACGAGTAATTTTAAAAGAAACTTGTCGGATTTTCTCCATAAACAAATGCTCGCGACGATTACAGTTTTCAGCGGCTCGAGTGATCAGCTGGTGAAGTGAATTTCTAGTCAATATATTTATATATTTAATTAATTTATTCTTGAAGCATAAAAATGTTACAAAAGGTCTTTACCTGGTTTACACCCTCTCCTGTTCGCCTGAATAATTATTCAAAATCGTATAAATATTTAACAATATTTTGATATCATTCGAGGCCTTCCTCCAGACTCTGATAAATACAATAAAATTGTTCACATGAAAAAATATCCACAATTTCGGTCAATTATCGAGTAAATAATTAATTTAGTGAGCTAATTTATTATAAACATATTTTTTTCTGCTTTAGGTGGCGGGCCGGTGCGCACGTCGAACGAGACTCGAGAGATGGTCATCGTTACCCGGGTAAATACCCCAAGCCCTGATTTTAATTTAAAAAATCTCAATTACCCAGTCAACAATTTACCGGTAAATTACCGGATATTTAGTTCCTTGGGTACCAAAATTGGTTTGCCAACGATTCCCAGTATTGAATGAAAAAATTGAGTAACCAGTAATCCATGTCAAATCGACAACTTTCATTCCTAAAAATCAAAGTAAACATGGATAAGCAAATTGTGTCCAGTGAATTTCACTGGTGATTTTATGCACGCGTTCCCCTTGTCGAGAAGTCGGTCAGTGGAAGTCGGAATGTGTACCGAGGACTCGCTGGAGATGCCAAAATCCCGCGACAAATATGCATAAAGACAAAATAGTCGAGCTGGAAATGAAAGTCTGTCCGAGTTTCCGAATCCGGAAGTTTTTCTTCAAAACGAGGGGACCAGAGGCCGGAAGTTATTGTCAAGTTCCTGGCGTGGGAACTACCAAAATGCCGGCGGTAGACCACTATTAGATCACCAGTTTGATGATCGAGGTGGAGAAAAAAAGAAAAATAAAATTGTTTATGTATTGCCGAGTTGTGTGTGCGCACCCACCAAAGAGCGGAAAAGGCAACTGGGCAAGCGGACTCTTCTCGCTCTCCCGATGTTCCGAGACACCGAACAATTGGGACGCACACATTAAAATATATTGTACGGACACACGCGCCCGACGATACGTGGATATAACGTGCGCAATTATCTATGGGAATTCTCTTTCGGCTCGCTCGAATAATCGTTATCGCTGGTATTACGAGCGACTATTGGCAAAAAGTCGAGTTAATTAGTTAATAAATGGGATTATCAATGTTATTATACATAGATTTGTACAAAATTGTCGAGGACAATTGAATTGATGAATTAACTTTGAAGCAGGGAATTCAGTGGTGATGAATCGGTTTCAGATCACTCGTCTCGGGTAGTTTTTGACGATTTCCTCCGAATCTGACGGACTTTTCGAAATTTTTGTCAAAATCTTTTTTGTAGCTCTCAAGTCACGCTACAAAAAAGATTTTAACGAAAATTTCGATATCTGTCTTCAGTTTCGAGATTTTTAGTGAAAACTGACGAACAGCGGAAGTCTACTTGTCTCCCCGATTTTTTGACGATTTCTTCCGATTTTAATTGAATTTTCGAAATTTTTGTAAAGATCTTTTTTGTAGGTCTCAAGTCGTTCTACAAAAAAGGTCATGACAAAAATTTCGCTATCTGTGTTCAATTTCTAGTTATCCATTAAAAACTGAAAAACGATTTGTGCATTTCTTTTCAACATAAAAAATGATTAGACTGTCAATTTCCTCTTGTGCAATTAAAAATAATCCCCTACAATAAACTTTTGAAATATAATAAACAATATATTCCCACAGGGTGATTACATATGGATCGAGCCAATATCAGGACGGGAATTCGATGTCGCCATAGGAGCAAGAGTAGTATCCGCTGAGGGACGCCGAATCCAAGTGAAAGACGACGACAACAACGTAACCAAAAGACCAAACACTCCAACAATAACACCTAAAACAAAATAAAACAGAACTCACAATTAACTTCCTCTTCTCCAGGAGCAATGGCTAACCCCAGAGCGAAGGATAAAGGCGATGCACGCGACGTCGGTCCAGGGTGTCGAGGATATGATAAGCCTCGGCGACCTCCACGAGGCCGGCATCCTCAGGAATCTCCTAATAAGATACAACGAGAATCTCATTTACACGTACACTGGTTCAATTCTAGTCGCCGTTAATCCCTACCAAATCCTGCCAATTTACACAGCTGAGCAGATTAAATTGTACAAGGACCGTAAAATTGGTGAATTACCACCTCACATTTTCGCCATTGGTGACAACAGTTACGCTCACATGAATAGATATGGACAGGATCAGTGCATCGTCATCAGGTAATGAATATATTGCCCTCCTCCTGATGAATCAGACCCAGAGATCACTGGGTTAACGAGGAAAGCCTAGCGTTCCTCAAGATAATCCAGAGTCGAGCTCTAGTTCTGATTGATCAGGTCTTCATCTAGCCTACCAGACCATAACCTAAAAATCCTAACTGTCAATTAAATAATCTCCCGACGAGAGTGTCAATCCAGCTAGCATGGCTAGGATTCTGATTGTCCATGAGTTCATCTTGTCAGGACAAGCCTAAATTACCAACAATTGTTGTTTCCAGTGGTGAGAGTGGAGCTGGCAAAACCGAGAGCACAAAATTAATTCTCCAGTATCTGGCAGCAATAAGTGGCAAGCACTCGTGGATAGAGCAGCAGATACTGGAGGCGAACCCGATTCTGGAGGCATTTGGCAATGCCAAGACAATTCGCAACGACAATTCCTCGCGTTTTGGAAAATACATAGACATCCACTTCAACGATCAAGGGGTGATCGAGGGTGCGAAGATTGAGCAGTATCTCCTTGAAAAATCGAGGATAGTCTCCCAGAATCCGGACGAACGAAATTACCATATTTTCTACTGTATGTTAGCGGGCCTGTCCCTAGATGAGAAGAAGAAGCTGGAGCTTGAGGACGCGTCCCACTACAAATACCTGACAGGAGGTGGTAGCATAACGTGTGAGGGTAGAGACGATGCCGCTGAGTTCGCTGATATTCGTTCAGCAATGAAGGTCCTTCTCTTCTCAGACCCCGAGATTTGGGAGGTCCTGAGGCTGCTGGCAGCTCTGCTGCACATTGGGAACATCAAATACAGAGCAACAGTGGTGGACAATCTCGACGCCACGGAAATATCTGAGTACACAGCTGTCCAGAGAGTGGCTCATCTCCTCGGCGTACCTGTCCAGTCTCTCGTGGATGCCCTAACCAGAAGAACAATCTTCGCTCATGGAGAAACTGTTGTTTCAACCCTCTCGAGGGATCAATCAGTGGACATCCGAGATGCCTTCGTCAAGGGCATCTACGGCAGACTCTTCATTCACATTGTCAAGCGCATCAACGAGGCCATCTTCCGTCCAAAGCACAAGTCAAGAAGTGCAATAGGAGTCCTCGACATCTTCGGTTTCGAAAATTTTGATCACAACAGCTTCGAGCAGTTCTGCATAAATTATGCCAACGAGAATCTCCAGCAGTTCTTCGTCCAGCATATCTTCAAGCTCGAGCAGGAGGAGTACAATCACGAGGGTATAAACTGGCAGCACATCGAGTTCGTTGATAACCAGGACGCCCTGGACTTGATCGCTATAAAACAGCTGAACATAATGGCTTTGATTGACGAAGAGTCCAAGTTCCCCAAAGGGACTGACCAGACAATGCTTGCGAAGATTCACAAGACGCATGGAAGCCACAGGAACTACCTGAAGCCCAAATCTGATATCAACACTTCATTTGGACTGAATCACTTTGCTGGTGTTGTCTTCTACGACACCAGAAGCTTCCTTGAGAAGAACCGAGACACATTCAGTGCTGACCTCCTACAGCTGATTCACATATCATCCAATAAATTTCTGCAGACCTGCTTTGTGGAGGACATTGGCATGGGCTCAGAGACCCGGAAGAGAGCGCCAACGCTGTCGACTCAGTTCAAGAAATCATTGGACTCACTCATGAGGACATTGTGCAACTGTCAGCCCTTCTTCATAAGATGTATAAAACCGAATGAGTACAAAAAACCGATGATGTTTGATCGGGGCTTGTGCTGCAGGCAACTGAGGTACTCAGGAATGATGGAGACCATTAGGATCAGAAGGGCAGGCTATCCCATTCGTCACGCATTCTCCGAGTTCGTCGAGAGATACAGATTCTTGATATCTGGAATTCCTCCGGCCCACAAGACTGATTGTCGAGGTGCTACTGCGAGAATATGTCATCATGTTCTTGGCAGATCTGACTATCAGCTGGGCCACACCAAGGTCTTTCTCAAGGACGCCCACGATTTGTTCCTCGAGCAGGAGAGGGATCGAGTGCTAACGCGGAAGATCCTGATTCTGCAGAGGAATATCAGGGGCTGGGTGTACAGGAGACGATTCCTCAGGATGAGAGCTGCAGCTGTTGTGGTACAAAAATTCTGGCGAGGTTATGCACAGCGACAGAGATACAAGCGCATGCGCAGTGGATACATGAGGCTACAGGCGTTAGTGAGATCGAGGGTTCTGTCCCACAGGTTCAGGCATCTTCGGGGCCACATTGTCGCACTTCAGGCAAGAGCGCGTGGACACCTAGTGCGGCGAATGTATCGCAAGAAGATGTGGGCAATTGTGAAAATACAGGCGCACGTTCGTCGATTGATAGCCCAGAGGCGATACAAAAAAATTAAATACGAGTATCGATTGCACATCGAGGCCCTTCGATTGAGGAAAATTGAGGAGCGGGAGTTGAAGGATCAGGGGAACAAGCGGGCCAAGGAGATTGCCGAGCAGAATTACAGGGAGAGAATGCAGGAGCTGGAGAGGAAGGAGATTGAGATGGAGCTCGAGGATCGGCGAAGAATGGAAATCAAGAAGAATCTCATCAACGACGCAGCCAAGAAGCAGGATGAGCCGGTGGACGACAGCAAACTCGTCGAAGCAATGTTCGATTTTCTTCCCGACTCAAGTAGCGAAGCCCCGACTCCAGCGAGAGAGACGTCAGTCTTCAACGACCTCCCAGCGCCCAAAGCCGACCAGCAGGAGATCATCAGTCCTGTGCAGACGGCCTCGGAGGACGAGGAGGATCTCTCCGAGTTCAAGTTCAATAAATTCGCTGCTACTTACTTCCAGGGAAATATCAATCATGCTTACTCGAGGAAGCCTCTGAAGCATCCACTCTTACCTCTCCATACTCAGGGCGATCAGCTGGCGGCGCAGGCCCTCTGGATAACAATCTTAAGATTCACTGGAGATCTGCCCGAGCCCAGGTACCACACAATGAACCGAGACACGACATCAGTCATGTCAAAAGTGACAGCCACTCTAGGCAGAAACTTCATCAGAAGCAAAGAGTTCCAGGAGGCCCAGATGATGGGAATCGATCCGGACACATTCAAGCAGAAGCCCCGATCAATAAGACACAAACTTGTCTCATTAACATTGAAGAGAAAAAATAAACTCGGCGAGGATGTGAGGAGGAGGCTCCAGGAGGACGAGTACACAGCTGATAGCTATCAGTCCTGGCTGGAGTCTCGTCCCACCTCGAATTTAGAAAAACTTCACTTCATCATTGGCCATGGAATCCTGAGGGCTGAATTGAGGGATGAAATTTACTGTCAAATCTGCAAACAACTCACCAATAATCCATCCAAATCGTCTCACGCCAGAGGCTGGATTCTATTGTCCCTCTGTGTTGGATGTTTTGCGCCATCCGAGAAATTTGTCAATTATCTCAGGGCATTTATTCGCGAGGGGCCACCAGGCTATGCCCCCTACTGCGAAGATCGTCTGAAACGAACGTTCAATAATGGCACCAGAAATCAGCCGCCCAGCTGGCTCGAATTGCAAGCGACCAAATCCAAGAAGCCCATCATGCTTCCCATTACATTTATGGACGGCAATACGAAGACCCTGTTGGCAGATTCAGCGACAACAGCTCGTGAATTGTGCAATCAGCTGTCGGAGAAGATATCTCTGAGAGATCAATTTGGCTTTTCCCTGTACATTGCCCTATTCGATAAGGTCTCGTCATTGGGTAGTGGTGGAGATCACGTGATGGATGCCATTTCCCAGTGTGAACAGTATGCCAAGGAGCAGGGGGCCCAGGAGAGAAATGCCCCCTGGAGATTGTTCTTCAGAAAGGAAATATTCGCCCCCTGGCACGAGCCCACCGAGGACCAGGTGGCGACCAATCTCATCTATCAACAGGTAGTACGTGGAGTGAAGTTTGGTGAGTACAGGTGTGACAAGGAGGAGGACCTCGCCATGATTGCAGCTCAACAATACTACATCGAATATCACATTGACATGAATGTCGACAGACTCTTTGCACTCCTCCCTAATTATATTCCTGATTACTGTTTAACTGGGGTTGATAAGGCCATCGAGAGGTGGGGCCATCTGGTGCTTCAGGCATTCAAGAAGAGCTACTACGTCAAGGAGAAGGTGCCAGCGTTGCGAGTGAAGGAGGACATTGTAGGTTATGCTAAATTCAAGTGGCCCCTTCTATTCTCACGCTTTTACGAGGCCTATCGCAACTCCGGGCCCAATCTACCCAAGAATGACGTGATAATTGCGGTTAATTGGACGGGTGTATACGTAGTGGACGACCAGGAACAGGTACTCCTGGAGTTGTCCTTCCCCGAGATCACAACAGTGTCTAGTCAAAAAACCAACAAAATGTTTACGCAAACATTCAGTCTGTCGACAGTTCGAGGTGAGGAGTTCACATTTCAGAGTCCAAATGCGGAGGACATTCGAGATCTGGTGGTGTATTTCCTCGAGGGCCTGAAGAAGCGAAGCAAATACGTGATAGCACTGCAGGATTATAAAGCGCCGATATCATTGAATGAGGGCGGTGGGATGGGAGTCTGCTCGTCTTTTCTGAACTTCGCCAAAGGGGATTTGATTATTCTCGATGAGGAGAGCACTGGGGAGACTGTCTTGAACTCGGGCTGGTGCATTGGCACCTGCGAGCGGTCCGGGGACAAGGGGGACTTCCCTGCGGAGACTGTCTACGTTCTCCCGTCGTTGTCAAAACCTCCGAATGACATTCTGGCGTTGTTCAGCATCGAGGGAAGTGAGAATGGGAGGAGACTCTATCCTCAGCAGATCAATGGAGTCGACGGGTCCAGGGACAAACCTCACACTCTTCTCGAGTATGCTATTGATCATTTTAGAACCCCTCCCAAGAGAACGATGTCGAAGGCTCTTACCTTGACAGCTGCACGCCGGGGACACGCTGACGAGCTGTGGAGGCACTCGAGGGAGCCCATTAAACAGCCTCTGCTGAGGAAACTCATCTCCAAGGAGGAGTTGGCTGAGGAGGCATGTTTTGCTTTCAATGCCATTCTCAAGTACATGGGAGATCTGCCAACCAAGCGGCCCAGGATTGGCAATGAGTACACTGACGTCATTTTCGATGGACCACTCAAGAATGAGATCCTGAGGGACGAGATCTACTGTCAAATAATGAAACAGCTGACGGATAACAGAAATAGACTGAGTGAGGAGAGGGGCTGGGAGCTCATGTGGCTTGCCACTGGACTCTTTGTCTGCAGTCAAAGTTTACTCAAGGAGTTGACACTTTTTTTGAGGACCAGGAGGCATCCCATTAGTCAGGATTCTCTGCAGAGACTTCAAAAGACGTTGAGAAATGGCCAGAGAAAGTATCCACCACATCAAGTTGAGGTTGAGGCTATTCAGCATAAAACAACGCAGATATTTCATAAGGTGTATTTTCCTGATGACACTGATGAGGCTTTTGAGGTGGACTCGTCGACCAAGGCCAAGGACTTTTGTCAGAATATTGCTCAGCGATTGAATCTCAGGTCGGCTGAGGGATTTAGTTTGTTCGTTAAAATTGCTGATAAAGTTATTTCCGTGCCCGAGGGCGACTTTTTCTTTGACTTCGTGAGACACCTGACGGACTGGATACGAAAGACTAGGCCGTCTAAGGATGGAATAGCTCCACAATTTACCTATCAGGTGTTCTTCATGAAGAAACTTTGGACGAATACTGTGCCGGGAAAGGATCGCAATGCTGATTTGATTTTCCATTTTCATCAGGAGCTGCCGAAGCTGTTGAGAGGTGGGGGAATTTCTCTGGATTTTATCACTCGCTTGGTATTCATGTTTAAGTAAGTATGATAATTAATGTTTATTCTGTCCTCCAAGGATACCACAAGTGCACGAAGGAAGAGGCATCCAGACTGGCGGCATTGGTCTACCGAGTGAGATTTGGAGAGAGTAAGCAGGAGCTGCAGGCAATTCCGTGAGTGAAGAATGGACGATTTTAGATTTCAGGGGATGCGCGAGGGGAATTGTCTCAAGTAATCGTTCAACTGGTTCAATGATTTCAGACAAATGCTGAGGGAACTCATACCTGGGGATCTGGTGAAGGTTCAGAGTGCTAATGACTGGAAGCGCTCGATAATTGCGGCTTACAATCAGGATGCGGGTGAGCAGAGTAACCCAAACAATTGACGTAACATCAACACTCTGATTATAAAATTAATGTTATTATCGTTATTTCATCAGGCATGAGCCCCGAGGATGCTAAAATAACATTTCTCAAGATTGTTTATCGTTGGCCAACATTTGGCTCAGCATTCTTCGAAGTTAAACAAGGAACTGAGCCTAATTACCCGGAACTCTTGCTCATCGCTATCAATAAACATGGAGTGAGCCTGATTCATCCACAAACGAAGGTAATACTCACGTATTGTTGTAATTAATTCGAGGCCAGGATCGACCTTTTGGGAGGTTAGCTTGTGTGCCAGGTTATTATCCTTTACCAACAAATTATCTGAACGCTTGGCAGTCGTACTCGCGATAAAATATTGCGACAAATAATGTCCAGATAATTTTCTCTGGAAAGATAATAAAATGGAGTGTAGATAGTCTCCCGAAGATGATCGATCTGGACCGTACGCCCTCTGTACTGCAATAAATATTTATATTGTCACTCAGGATATCCTCGTAACCCATCCGTTCACGAGAATCTCCAACTGGTCGTCAGGAAACACTTACTTCCACATGACAATAGGTAATCTAGTGAGGGGCTCCAAACTCCTTTGCGAAACTTCCCTAGGGTATAAAATGGACGATCTACTCACCTCTTACATATCATTAATGCTCACAAACATGAACAAACAGCGAACAATACGAATACCTAAACAACAATAATCATCGCCAGTACTTAATCAGTGAATGGATTATTGAAAAATATCGCACACTTCAATTTCGTACGTGAAAGAATAATTTTTTAAAACATATTTTTCTATCTAAATGAGTATTCTATAATTATCGGATAATTTTGATACTCGCAATGTGTACAATAGGCCTTAATTGTTGTCGTTAAATTGCAATTGTCGGTTTGCAAATTGAAATTATACTCATTTTTTTCTGTTTTTCAGTGTTTTAGTTTTTCCATTTTGTGGCCAGTGAAAAATAAAATCACGCACTCACTTTTAATCGTTCATTTCTCGTTAAAGAAAGGTAAAATTAATTTTGTCGTTGTAAAAAAAAAAAGACAATTGCATTGCAGTTGCATTAATGAAAACGTATTCAAGAAATTTGTTGCTAAATTGTAGGATTCGTCGGTGAATGAGTGTATATATTTTAATTACATACTTGAAAAATATTCATATTTATACAGAGAAGGTATATTTACAAGTTATAATCCTGAAATTGTATTTTTATCCTCAGAATTTATTTTTCGTAAATATTCTCCATTTTTCCTCCCCCCTTTTTCGTCACTTGAGGCCTCGATTCTCATTTTTTTGCGTGTGTGTGTGTGTTTTTTTCTTCTTTTTTTCCTCTTCTCGTGTGAATTTCTGATGGCTTTACGTCTTTGGTCACAATGAGAATTATTTAATTGTGGGTAAATTCCCACACGTTTGAATTACCAACATTCCTACGTTGGTAACAATAATAAAACTTTGAGAAGGGATGTTACCTCGGGTACAGCCCAACTACGGATTTCGATTCTTATCTCGTTTCCTCTCTGAAAATGTGCTACGTATGCATGTGTATTATTAATTTTATCCTCGTTTTTTTTTTTCTCACAAAACACGTGAATGTGCTCTTAAACGGACGCCAATTGTCGTCCGAGTTTCTAAACAATTTTTTTTCTCATTAATTAATTGTAATGATTTTGTATTCGATTTAATCGAGATTTGGTGAGGAGAAAATTTATAAAAATGAGTAAAAGATAATAATAAAAAAATGAACATTGTTACAAAAAGAAAATTGTATACTCGTTTTATTTCTCACTCGTCCGCTGAACTTATTCCATTACAAACGCAGTTTTCTTTAATATTTTTATTAAACTATGAGAATTATTAGATTCTAGTCTTCTTAGAATTAACGTAAATTATAGGTTTGTTTTTGTGGTGTGTGTACATATGTATAACATCTGTATAGTACATATGAAGACATTATGCTGATGTATTTACAGAAATTGGAGGTTTTTATCTCACATTATCGACTATTTAATTCAGCAGCGAAGTTGGCAATTCATCTTGGCCGATATCTTGAGATTATCTCGATAATCAACGGCTCCCAATTCTCATCCCTAGACGAAAATATCAAAATGCCTTGTTTGTTTGTCTGTAGAGGAAGAAATATACTACAATAAACGACTGATGATTTGATTTCGTACGGCCAATCGCTGTCGAGATATCTCTAATTAAAATAATTATCCAATTCCAGTGAATTATTTTGCCCCACGAAAGTCTCAAACTTCGCTACTGAATTAACCGAAAGAAAAGCTCAAGTTCTAATCAATTGAAGATTCCTTTGGTATTTACATTAATGATTTTTTTTTATATTTATATAGTATAAAATCGAATTAGACGTGTGTCTATTTGCACTCGTTGTTCCATAATCATTGGCTCACTCCGGTAATCTTTTATTTACACTCAATCCTTAAACTTGATAATGAACAATTGAAAATCACTGGATAAGACAGAATGAGGAGTCGACGTGAGTTCAACTGAAATATTATATCGTGAGAGATGATTCTAATGAGCAAGAATGTTAAACTGAAGTCAAAGTCTATCCTAATAACTTAATATTCTCAATGAGGAGCTGGTTTGGAGCTCCTGCAGAGGCTCCTGGAGTTAAAAATCATCAATTATTCTAGACATTCTTGTCCTCGCCGTCAAATTGTCGAAATTGACTCAAAGAATTTGCAAACTGTGTAGCATTCTCGACGTTGTGGGAAAATTCCCCAAGCGCACATTAAAATTCATTATAGTTAAGAAAAATTATGCGCACGTCGAGACAATTTTTAGTGGCCAAACAAATTCAACTGCGAAGTTGGGGATTTTTTCACCGGAAAATTAGACAACTTTAGACAACAAATTTGCCTGAAGGCCTGAGGTAATTTTCCCCGAGCTTCTACTGAATTAAAAAAAAAAATCTTGACGGGAATAACTCGAAATAATCTGAATAATAATTGACCTTAACCCCCAGAAGACAATTCAGCGAATTTTCCGTCTCCCACCCTCGGCCCCCTCATCGTGAACGTTCGCGCAGTCCCCCGGAATATCAAAGCCCAGGTTGCGTGGGTGGATGATGAGAATTCCATGGGACATCAGCAATAGCGGGTGGCATACTGGCCTGATTGTGTCCAATGGCCCTGGGAGCCCTCATGATTTCATCAGCAGGTGGACAATGTGGCCGGGGTCCAGGCTCGGGAGTATACGTAAAAGTGAGTCCAGTAGCATAAATAATGCCATCATTCCTGACGAGCGAGACGGGTACCTGAGTCGGTTGCCTGACCCAGAGCCACTCGCCCCGGAACAGCGAAATATCCGGGACAACACAGAGCATGATCTCCTGACACCTGTACATGGTCTCGGCCTCGACATCTCCAAACCACACCTGAAGATTGGGGGTAAAATTATCGCCTTTGAGCTCGAGCATTGCCACATCACCACCGCCATTGAGATGAAGACTGTGTACAAGAGGTACTGGAGTGACTGGTGACCTGACCGGGCCCATTCCCTCAAAGAATTGATACTCAGCTTTGTCAGTGCTGATGATAGTCCAGCAGGCGCCATCATTGATCATCTCCTTGTTGGCCTCTTTGGGGCAGGGAGTCGCCTGAAACTGAATGATCCTCTCCTGGCTGAGGCAGAGATACATGTGATCAGTGTCCTTCATGTAGAAAGCACATTTGTGGAGCTGGGAGACAGGATCATCAGCCTCAAGGCTCGCCATCTGCTTGTCCACCTTCCGGATGACAAGCCTGGGCAATGCCATACCCGTCACCGAGCAAACGAGCTTGACAGTGCTGCCATAATGCACATAACCATCGCGAACCTGAAACTCCTCAGACTCTGATTCATTGTCGTCCAGTAGATGAATGGTGAAGGCTCCCCACTGGGTAGAACTCGCGTGAAAATTTCCATTCTCCACGTGTAGATACCTGGTGCTCACTGTTTGCGATCTCAATCGGTTGAAGAGGGCGACTTTTGTGCCACTGGCTATGCAGAGGTCGGCATTCTTCAACGACTGCTTCTTCTTCGAGGGCTTCGATATGACTTTTATTCTTTTACTGTGGAAGACACCGATGTCGTGACCACTTCCGTAGAACATCTTCACCGAGAGCATGAAGTGCTTGCGTTTGTCAGAGTCCGAGATGTACAGGGTTTTTGCTGCGCAATATTGTTTGCCATTGTTGAGGTCCAGCTGCTGCATATCCTGCTCGGAATTGCCGATGCCGATGAAGGCGCACAATTGCGCAGACTGTTCGCTCTCACCCTCGCGCAGCATTTGCTCCTGGCGCATCCTCCAGCCGTCGCCGAAGAGGTAGATGCAGGGCGGTGGACAGAAGAATCTCTTCTCATTTCCGTAGGATTTTTGGGCAACTTTGGCGTGCAAAATCACAATCACCATGTCACTGCGATCACGCAGATAGCGCTCCATTGCTTCGCGCGTCAGCTTCTGGTCCTGGTGATGGTGGTGGTGGTGGTGGTGATCCGCGCGGTAGGCATTAGTGCCAAAACGAGGGTAAGACATTACCGCGGTTGGAGACGGTGGAGACTGCATGCCGTGCGCCATCGCTGGCAAACCGAACTGGTGGGGCATTATTCAAAGCAGAATTTTAATGACTGCTGACTCGTGGGAATGAGCAGGAGGCGATCGTCATAGCACAGCGCCCAATGACTGCTTGGACATCATCTGGAAGCACAAAAGAAGAGCCTGCATTAGCAACCCCATCAAAACATTAAAATTGTTCCTTTAAAATCAATTGTCATGTGGCAAATCCCCTGCACCTCACCCCCTCCTCCAACAGTTCTCGAAGATTTTCTCCGAATCTAATCGAAATTCCGAATTTTTTGTCATAACCTTTTTCGTAGCTCTCAACTCGCTCTTGAAAAAAGGTCCTGACAAAAATTTTCCTATCCCTCACGCATTCCTAGAAATTCATCAACAACCAATGAGCAGTCAAGATTTACTTGAATTGTTTTGCTACTCGACTTCTCAATTATCTCGTCTAAAAAAATTGTTTAAAAAAAACCAGCTGGTTACGGTTACGTTTAACTCGTACACTTCTTTTGTTCGTCCTTATTATACGTGAGAATGACCCCTCCTCTGTTTTTGTTCTCCTTGTTAATAATTAATGCAGGAAAGAAATCCTGGTGTTCCAAATGAACCTGGGAATTACCTGGGGTTTTTTTTTTTAGCGAGACAGGAAAGAGGAAATGCGTACGATACGTGGGAACATCGCCGAGGCCTTAGGTTGTATTTTTCACCATCATCATTATGATGATGATTTTTAATTTTCCCTCTCCCTCCCCCGACTCATGCACATCTGGAAGAGCAGCTCCAAGTGCTCGGAGTGACTCTGGAAGTCTATGGAAATTGGGGAAACTGAAGTGTCGTTCCAATTGAATGAATTTATAACGAGGAAATTAAAAACTGTGACCTCGGGCAGTTAGTGGCAATTATAGTGACTCGTTCTGTCACTTCCGAATGCAAAAACAGAATAGATGAGCTAGTCCATGTGCGCATTTTCATGTGCATAAATTAATTGGCAAGTCTCGGGTGTTCTCTTTTTTTTTTTTTTTGTTATTATTATTTGTTCCTGGGGGCCATTATTCTTTGACACAATTTTTGCCCCTGGCAATTTGTTGCGTAATATTTGTATATTTATTGTTTTATTTGTTTCGTGGACGGCAGGGAGACGAATGACGAAACACCAGCTGATCTGTAAGTCATTTCCGATTTTTTTGCAATTGTAATCGAGGGAATTTGGGATCTGGGGAGGAGGGGCGTGCAGAGGTGTCATAAAATATTGATTTTAGAGCTCGAAAGGATAAATATTAGATGAATAAATCATCATATGTCAATGCAATTGAATCATGTGACGTGAAATGAAGAATGACTCGTGAATTACTCGTGTATAGCCCTCCAAACCGAAAAATAATTGATTTTAATTGATAACATTCTGGTTTTTCGGGGAGCAAGTGATGATCTTGAAGGTATTGTAGAGGTTATATTACCTGGGGTCAGTGACATATCCCGGCGAAGCCCCCAATTCCTCAGGATCACCCCCAGCCCCAAAGATGTGACTCACCACTGACTCAATGAAAAAAACTCAATCAGCTGAATGAGCTTATTTCGTCATTGATTGAATTGTTTGACTTGGCAAACAAGGCACAGGGATGACGATAATGACAACGGGTCTGACGAACTCATCATCGAATACCTGGAGCCCACTGGCAATTGGCAAACAGTCCACTTGTGCCTGATTACCTCCCCCAAAATCCCAAGCAAAGACGAAAAAACTTTGGGCTCTCACCCTGTTATTGTCGTTCACTGCGTCCAGTAATCTCCAAATAACCCAAGCATGATAGAACTGTCTCCGAAACAAGCCTCAGCACTCCCGAATGAACAAAAAAAACGAATATCTCATCCAGCAAATCCACTCCAGCCAATGATCTCCAATTCTCCACTCATTAAACTCTCCTCCCAATAAATGGACTTATTGAATTTGACACACACGCTACCGAATTAATCCCCCGCTTGTGTTGTATCTCCTCTCCTTCTCGATCCATTCAAAAAACACCTGTTCACTTTCCAAATTTTCCGACAGTCCTGCCAACACTCAACACCCCCCAGCTCCCACCCTGGAACTGCGCCGGGAGATTTCAAACGAGTGGGAGTGGGTGTCCCCAGTCCAAGGGTGAAAGCGAGCAAATTAATTGTTAATCAGTTAGTGGTTTTATTGGGCCGATGGGGTGACATTTCAGTGCGTGGGGACAGTCGTCTACTGGAGGAGGTGAGAGCCGATGGCAGAGGGATCGTCCTCGTGCTCCGACACTCCCGGTGCAACTAAAACAAAACGTGCCCCACACTGGGGAGTTATTACCGTCGCTCAAAGTCCCTTGAAGTTTCTATTGTTTTACCGTTGTAAAGAGGTAGTGGAGTGACGATGTGTGTGTGTGTGTGAGTGAGGTATCGACCCCAGCGCCTCCGCGGGATTCGGTGGACACGGAGGCCCCGGGGGGACGAGGAGGAAAGCGGAGATCCCACCGCTGGTTTATCATTTCACACGTGCGAGAGGATTTTTGAGTCATTGGGGGCATTGGAGATGTCATCGGAGCTCACCGGACGGTAGATATTTCAACAAAAATTCGTAATGGCTTCCCAACAATTGTCACTGGATCAACCGCCAGCAAAACCCCTGCTCTCCTGGTCAATTGATCACAAATTCATTAGTCGTGGGAGTGAAACCAAAAAATTACTCACATTACTCTGGTGTACTTGTCTCCAAAACAAATAATTGACAGGGAGAACAATCTTCTCAGGGGATTTGTCTCGGTACGACTCACTCCATCCCCAAAAAATCCCCAAAATGTGGAGAACTCTGGCAGCCCCTCAATTACTGCTAATTAATTTCCTAATCCCGGGCCCAATCAGACAACCACGGGGACGATTACGTCGGGTGATAACAATTCTATTTGCATTGCTCTATGAAACTGTAGATGTAGCTCCACCATCTCTTTGGACTTCCTACGTTTACGAGACATACACATAGATATGGATTGCCTCCGCTCTCTTTATTCTTTATTCCCCGCCCGGCGTGGAATTGCTGCCGCAAAAGGATGTTGGGGTTACCCTGGAGGGCGTGGGAAAAACCTGCTGTGGGAAAGAGTGGGTGGCCTCTACCTCCACACCCATACCACCACTCGACTGTATCAGTTACAGTCGCACACCAGCGGCAATGGACTTCTATGAATCAATTTCTTTTTTTTTTACACGAGATATGAAAAACTAGATCTAAAAATATAACGTCGACGTTGTGGTGATGCGTCTGGAGAGCTCCAGGTCCACTCCCGTCGAGGGGGGAAGTCCGGTTGAATTAATTATTAATCAGAAATAATTGTCCTTTATCAACGAATGGCAGTAATTGAGGGATTGAAAGGAGTCTTTTGTAACAATTCTTCGTGGGGTATTGACGAATTAATTAATTATGGTTGTACGTTGGATTAATTGGTTAATGATGAGCTTTTTGGGTCATTGTTTTTGTTGTTGATGCACTGGGCTTCTTTTTTATTCATGGAATTGGACAAAATTGTCGGGAGGATGGAAATAGAAGAGTAAAAGAGGTTATTTTGTTGATTATGGTAGTGTGAGGACCGTGGGAAAGACAAATTCGAGACAAGTGGATTATAAAGACTTTCGCCTTGATTTCCAGGATGGCGGGGGGACGGAGGGCCCCCCCATCATTTCCCTTCGGCACTGATTTCAGTTTTTCGACATTACTGGGGAGAATATTGATGATAATCTCAGGGTAATGAATATGATAATTAATTGTTTAGGAGATTAATGAGAACTGGCGATCAGTCGGGAAGTTGTCGATGTGCTGTCAATTTTTAGCTGGGGCCAGCAGAAAGTGCTCTCTCCGACGTACGACAGCTGATCGGATTTGTCGTTTTTGAGGGGGAAAGGAGTGATGGGCGAGTTATTAATTAATTACATTATTTCTTATTAATTTCGCGAAATGGGGGGCGAGCGGAGGTCAACCGACAGGCGGCGGGCTTCACTCATACCTCCAGGGTCTTCAGGAAGAGCTGGACAGACAGGAATGAATGTCTCCTTTTAGAATTTCTAATATTTTTATTTACCGACGAAAGATTCAGGTGGAAGGACAGTACGCGAGTGCACTTGGACAGAAAAACAATTGTTCATAATGAAGATGTCAGTATGTCCGTTCCTCAGCTGTCGGTCAACAACTGTCGATAGGGTAGAGCTCAATCTCGATTAATTGCAGTCGACATGGACTATTGCTTCCGGATGAGTCCAGGGGAGCGAGTTTGCGCGTTTTATGTCGACATAAAAACATTTTTTTCTCCCGCTAGGCGAGGTTTCAGTCAACTGATTGTGGGTCCGCTAGGTTCTTCCACTAGGTTCTTCCAGTCAGCGAGATTGAGCATGAGAAGCTTCTGCTTTCTCTCACGAGGTTTCGGTCGAGGTTGCTCAGGAGGTTGTGCAGTTTCCTGGTTGTCTTGGGCTGAAAATTTCCCAAGAGTAGATAGGGACATCGAGATTTTTCGTTAATTTTGGAATTTTATGTTAAACTCCTCAACCATATTTTAGTACTAGCGCCGTTCTGGCCTCAAGCGGCTTCAAGTATCAAATATCCGGGAAATGAACATTAATTTCAATATGCGTGCGGAGTCATTTAGTTATATTTCTTTCCAATTTTGAAAAAAGATTTTAATTTCGCGCCCGTTTCCCGTCGAGTTCGACTTTCAGAGTTTTCGGTTCGACTTTCATGAAATCGATTAGCATTCGAGTTTTCATTCGAGCGCGATTCGAGTGCTCATTCGAGGCTCCCGATGCCTCTCTTATTATATAGGAATATATAATATAATTGTTATTATTATTATTGTTTGAGATTGAATAAATAACTGCATAAATGCACATTTATCGTGAAATTAAGAACTCCTTCTGGACTAGAGGTATCAGGCAATTATAAAGTCCAAGGAGGTTACTCGAAATTCGGGGAATTAAATGGTCGCGTGGCATCGAACTC
>JAPYZN010000419.1:0-30760 GCA_030522865.1 Psyttalia lounsburyi | reverse complement strand
ACAGCAACAAAAAAAAAAAAAAAAAAAAAAACTCACTGCACACGTTTTGCGATTTATTACTCGATTACTCCAGTGGGAGATATACGATAATAATCGCATTGATTCCCACCGATGGCTTGCCCCCCCCCCCCTCTCCCCTCCTCTTACCACCCCCCTTCACTCGTGGTAAAAGGGGACCAAGTCGTAAGTTCTATTGCAGTCTCACACGCAACATTGCACTGAGATCGCACAAGTTTTTAGGTGAGACTTCAACACGAAGTTCATCGATTACTAAAAATACTTTTATTTCTGAGTGTCTTCGGGGATTTCTCCAGTTTCAAAATAACTTCGGGGGATTTTTTTTTCCTTTTTTGGTCTCCGGGGGGGGGAATTGATTGTCACTTAGTCCGATTGTTTTGGCCTTGAGGAGGGGCAATTTTGTTTTTTGCTCTGAGTTTGAGTGGTTATTTCTTTCTTTTTTTTTTTGTTGTTGACAATATTTATTGTTTTGAGTTTTGCGGGAGTGGCAAGCCTCCCTGGGACACGTGAGGATTTTTTGTTTGTTTAAATAATGAGGCACTTTATGGAAGTTGTCGTCTCAAATTGAGACGGGAATTGTTCGATTTTGGGATCTTTTGAAATTGAATAACTTCGAAAATCCGAGGTTTTGAATTGACGTTTCAGATTAAAACAGTTACAAATGTTTAATTGACATTATCGATTAAAAATTTGAACTTGAGAATTCACTTTGGGATTTCAAACAGTCTCAATTTGAAATTTCCATAAGTCTCGAATTGGAATTAAATTTCCTTCGATGATTATATAATATCTGGAGGCGATAGGTGTCTTAGAAACGGCTGGCAATTTTTCTTATTTCAGTTATTTAAAAGAATCCTTCAATTCCTCTGGGCCTGCCTGCCAATGTCTAGCTCCAGACCATCAAAAATATTTTTTAATCTCTCGATTCCTGACAGTTAAGTCCTCTTATTTCCCCACCGTAGTCTCTGAAATCTCTTTACCTGTATTCTCCCCAGTTTTCGCATCGTCACCACTCGTACTCTGGATGTTTTCATCATCCGATATTGTGATGGGCTCGTCAGCCTTTCCGGAGGACACCTGAGGCCTGCCATTGCTCATCTTGGAAAAAGCCGCGAGAATAGACGGGGCCTGATCACTCCTGGGGACAGAAATCAGAGTGGCACGTTTGGGGGGCCTGTTGAGTGGACTCGCCGCTTTTCCCATCAGCGGCTTCACCTGGAGCTGCTTCTGCATCTCCTCCTGAGTTATTTTCTTCGTAAACATTGTAATAAGTGGAGCTGCTTTTTTCGGCTCACTGTCTCGCGATTTTTCCCTCATATCTTTATCACTTTTGTCCGATATCACTGGAGCCTCTGTCAGTGTTTTTCGCTTCGGTGTCAATAAGTAGATCCACTGATTGGGTAGACGAAGATCCTCCAGGGAATATTTCCCTCGAATATCCTCGGTCACGTACCAACAGGCCTTCAAGTGCATTGGCCCCTCCTCAGGGCAGGGAATTCTCTTGGAAAGCTCCTTTATCTTGCGGCTTACGCTCACTTTTGTGAACGCATTTTCATCCCCCGGGTGATTTTTCGACCAGTAGGTGAGGAATTCTTTGATGAGGAACGGCCGGCCGTGAAGATTTCCGTGAACCAGACGAATTAGATCGGGCACTGCCTCCTCTGGAATACTCTTCTTACTCGGATTGTCCGGATCTTGCGACTCAGAATCACCAGGTGGAATTAGGGCTATTGGGGTCTCCTTTGGCCAACCCTGGCGGGCCATTAGGAAATTCACTATCTGCGCTGGAGCTGGAAATTTTACGGGGGCGCTTTAGGGAAATATGGAATTCATTGGAAAATTTGGTGATTCTTCAGAAAAATAAATTCTCGGAGATAATTGGGGGATTCTCAAAAATAATTATAGAATTTCCTGGAAAAATTAGGAAATTCTCTGGGAAAATTAGGAAATTCTCTGGGAAAATTATGAAATTCTCTGGGAAAATTATGGAATTCTCTGAAAAAAAATTGTGATTCTCTAAAAAAAATTATGCGATTATTTTGAAAAATTAGGGGAATCTCTGGAAAGGATGGCAAGGGTGAGAGAGGAAATCCGGTGAGTACTCACTATTCTCGGGGTAGGAATTGAGAATTCCCTGCCAGATACAGCCCACGACCTTCGGCTTTATTTTCGCGGTTTTCGTTTTCATTTCCGCCTCAAACTCCTCCTCCAGGATTTTAAGTTTGTCCTTCTGATGCTCGGGAGGCTACGGAAATTGTAGTGACAATTAAATTCCGGACACCAGCTCAGAGATTTTTATTTTGCAATTGTTAATTTAACTAGTGGAGCGAAAATTTACCGAGTAAATATTTTGTAAATACTAAAAAAATTGAAAAAATTCAGTAAAATAAATTTAAAGCTTTTTTTTTAATGATTACGAATGTTTTCTCACCATTTCCTCCTCGTCCTCCTCGTCAGCCTGAGCCTCCTCGTCCGAAAGATATCCATGAGGCACCATAAATTCATTATCAACGTCGTACTCATTGTCATCCGGATTCTCCTCGTCTTTCTCATCGTCGGAGCCCCTCAACGACTCCCCGGGCTCCTCCTCCTCCCACTCCTCGTCGGAATCAATCTCATAGTCAAACCATTTCTGCGGAAGATGAAGAATAAGCAGTCAGTGTCTTCAAAAAAAATCACCCCCCCCTCGATTTGATGGCAAAAATATTCAATTACAAAGGGCGATTAATAAAAAATCATTCATGAAATTGTGTGCTAGACGATGATGAAAGAACAGGACGTTCCTATCAGGCGGCACTTCCTTGAAACCATATCTCGGGTGCATGATACTTTACATGCTAACGCAAACTTGAATTTTTCAATGCTCACACGACAGTCACTTCGCTCTCGTCAACTAAACTGGATTACACTCCCTTAAAATTGTCAAAATCAACGAGAGAAGTCTCCCGAAGGGCGTGAGGGATTAAAAATTTTGAAAATTTTACGGGGGTCAAGGGTAACTAAAGAAAAAAAAATAGGTAGGCATTAGGAGAATTAAAATAATGAAAAATCAGTGAAAGAGTAAAATTAAATGTGCAGTTAATTAACAAAAGTGCGCCCTTTCACGTCATCAACATTTCCAAATATTAAATAATTTCAATTTTAAAATACGTCAATTCTGGTGAACAATTTGATAATTTAAAAGACGAGAACTGAATTAAAAATAATAAAATAGATTTAAAATTTGAATAATTGAATTTCATTTTGAAAATTTTCGGTTTTGACTGATCGTCGAAAAAACAATTTTTGAAAAACTATTGCTAAACTTTTTGGATAATTGAATTTTACACAATCCGGATAGAGAGAGACCATTGAGGTCCCGATCCTCGCAAAAACCCCAAATTTATAAACAGCCCCGGTAGAGAAAATTAAATAAAAAATCAAAATAAACGGAAAATAAACTCAAATAAGAGGGGAAAAAATCGATTGAAATTGAAATTTGCCTGCTAAAAATTCCAAAACCTGAAATAATTAAATTTTCCCCCCGAACATTGCCTGCCCATTCTGGCATTGTTCAAAGGGCCCAGCGAATTGAACAAATCGACTGATATTTATTAACTTTTTCATGCTCATTTAACCACAACGTTATTGTCTAATGCATCAACGTCCACTTCATCTGCGCACAGACATCAATTACAATACCACACGCCAAGACATTAATTTATTATCGACGTAGTGGCTGTGATCGATATGACCGCCTGGAACGTCGCTGGTTGCGTTATTAAAAAAATTTCCCTCTTTATTATTATTTTCTCCTCCTCCGAGGATTGAGTATTGATAAAATATCCGGAGGTGGTGGATTGAGGTGGAGCTTGCGGCGGCGTTGATGTGAGTAAAATTAATTAATTATTGAATCCATTAAAAACCGGTTGTCTCGTTCATCACTCGCCGCTCGATTTTGGGGAGTCGTTGCCCAAATGAAAATAAATTACATTTCAAAATACGAAAATTCAGATTTTCGAGCAATTTTTCCCTAATTAAAATTCACTCATTTAATTAATTTGTCACCTTTATCGTCGTTGAAAGCACAAAAAAACACTTGACGTGGGGGAACTATCTTATCGCGGCCTTCAACAGGACTTTCCCCAGACATTCGCCATCCCCGGGTTAAAAAAAACCCCCAAAATCAACGATTTTATCCGAGAGAAATGAAGAAAAACAGAAGTCCGATAAACGCGCAAGGTGACGAGGAAATAATTAAAATGCGGTTGTCACTGCAAGAGAGTCGGAGGGCCATCTGTAATGGTCTGTTCTGTGCCCCGTTAAGATTACAGACGCTCGTGCGTTTCATAGGAACGAGAGATTAAATCCAAGTCCCAGGGACCAATTAATCCCAAAAGCGAAATCGTAGATTTTTCTTTTTTTTTTTCATCATCTGCTTTGTTATTGTTTATTATTTTTTCCATCTCGTCCAATGATTTTTTAATTGTCTTTAGCCCTTATCAGAGATTTTTCTGAGTCCCTCATTAATTATAAACATTTTCTTTCGCTTTGTTTTTTAATTGAAAAACTCAATTTAATTGAAATAAATTAATTTTTGAATTCAGAAATTCTTGACCTCTAAATTCTCAAAAATTAGGGAATAACTGCGGATAGTTAAAATATATTCTTGTCATTCTCTTTCAAGGCGAGACAATTGTTTATTAATAATCAAACTTTCCGGATTAATCCCGTCAATTTTGATGAGATTATATCCTCCAATCGATGACGATTATTTATAACGACGCCAAAGAGATTAGAAACATTCCCGAGTAACTGGAAAATCCAGGCTGACTCTAATTGCGATAGAGACACAAATGATGATAATGGGAAGAATGATTCAGTGGACTGTGGATTAACAATCCACCGGTCATTACATCCTAACAATGAAATCCATCAACTCAGACACGTGCGTTCACATCCGAAATACCTCGATCTAGGGTTTCGTTGGATCCTCGACTGCGAATTCTCGATAATTCTCATTTCTCGATGGGCCAAAATTTCCGGGCAATGCGCCCCCATCCCCCACGGCTACCCCAGAATTACTGCGATTTCTAATGCTCCGGGAGAAGGCGATTTCCATTTTTCAATTTTTCATTGGCCCATCGGAGTGCACACGAAAATTCCTGAAATCCCAAATTTTAACTCCAACTATTGTCAATAAATCAATACATTTCGAGTGGTAATTAATCTCATCACTTAATGTTATTAAACAAAAAAAAATCCAAAACGAATTCCGAAAACTTCAAAATCGTCCAAAATTCAGCCCCCCAGAGGCCGTCCAAAAGAGGTCCAAAAAAATAATTTCCCCCCTTTTTTTTACTCATTTCAATAAACCAATCCCTGGGGATTGACACGGAGCCGTCACCGGTTGGCACAGAGTCCCGATATCTCGGGACGTCGTTGTCACACTCCGATCGTCTCCCTGCCAGACTCCATTTGCGTATCACTCGGTCAACTCTCAAAACGCCACGCACTCGTGAGAGTAAAAAAAAAGGAGAGGCATTTTTTTTATCTCCCCAGTTACTCTTGTTTTCACTACCTTACACCACCATTTTGCCCCCGCTCGTGGACCAGTTCCGGAGTGACAGCCGAGCGTGTCACGTCTCGAGAATTTCCCGGAGTTCCTCCCTCGAGAGCGATAAATATCGACGAGTTCCTCGGCTCCTCCAGTTGTCGTAGTGCCTCCTCACTCCTCTCATTCCCCCTCATTACGTGGGATAATTAATATTTTTTATTAATATGATTGACGACGCCGCAATATTCGAAGTAAGTAACCCAACATTGGCGAAGGTCAAGCCGAACACTAGATGATTCAATAAAAGTGATTAACGTAATGCGGATAAACCCAAAGATTTATCATCAATGCTCATTTATTTCTGTAAATAAATGTCTCGGAAGGGTCACGAGAGGGCGATTAAATGGAAAATATTAAGGGGTCTCGTCGCTTTTGTCAAGTACCAAAAAATTTATTCAGAATAATTCCCCAGCTTCTGTTAATTAGCCACCGAATTATCCCAAAAGAGAACTTCCTCCCGGTTTTTCAAGGAATGAAGAGAGAAAAAAAATGGCCGACTATTTTTTATTAAAATCTTCTGATACTGGATAAAAGTGGCGAGACCTCAAGCGAGAATATCGAGTCATCGTAACAGGAATATTCGAGTCACCTATTTGCATACCGTGTACTCGTTTGCGAGAGGAACGTCTTAACAATCGACGAGTTGTCGCGTCTGAGAGACATGGAACATGAAAACCCGAGAATGACTCTGCAGACATGTTATTCCAAGCATTAAAAAATAAATGAAAAATCATTTTATTTCAGTTGCATCGTGTCGGAGTCGCGTGTAATGTCAATTCCTTTTGTTTTCGCGTGTTACCTGATTGAAACGTCAATGGATGAAATTGAAATTGCGTTTTTGAGGTGATAAGAATCGACTAGGTGTGTCTTCTTCGCGAGTCGTGAGGGTTTCAATTGTTCAGAGGATGAAGGAATATTATATTGAGACATCAAAGGTCTCGAAATTAAATTTTCAATAGTCCCAGATTGAATTCTCGAAGGACTCGGCTGAATTTTCCCGAATTTCCCAGATTTTACAGACTTTTTTCTCGCGTTTTTCCCGCGGAGAATTACACACGCGAGAAAGCATGAAAAATGATCGTTTTGGAGGGAAACGAACCGCTAGAGTCTCTTATTGGACGATAATTAGGTGGGATAAATGTCAAATGCCGATAACAATGTAATTATCGAAGAATAATCGCAGTCTCAACTCCCTAGACGTTTTGGCCGATGTAGACAATATGGCGGTCGAATTCACTTTAAAAAAAACCCCAATTATTATTCCTACACACAGAGGACACTCTGGAGCCCTAATTATCGTCTAATAAGAGATTACGTTGGTTTGTTTAATTCCAAAATGATAATTTTTCATGTGTTTTCACGTGTGTAATTTCCCAAGAAAAAAAAGTGACAAAAAACCGTGAAATCTGGGGATTTCTGGGGAATCTAAGGAATAAAATATTTCCAAAAATCCCAAAAATCCAAAATTAACCTGATCTCTCCAACAAAATCTCTCCTCCCTCCACATCGCCTCCCAAAAAAATCCTCCACCCGAAAGAGACGAGGAGAAGGAAAAAAACTCTTCAAATTTTCCAACAAAAAAAAACCCCCCCATCTCAATTAATCCCTCAATTTCCAGGAAATGACTGATGAGCTGTTGCTCTCAGTCCTGGGTTTCAACACAGACGTCTCGGAGATGTCCTCCTCCTACAATTCCCCATCTCTCCCCAGCGACTACGAGCCATCATGGGGAACAGCTGGCAGTGAAAATTGTGAGCTTGAAAATCAGTCGTCATCGACAGTGGACTCACTCGAGTGCTACACAGACTTGACTTATTCGCCTGAGGTGCCCTGGAGTGACTGGCCATCATCAACAACCCCAGCGTCCAATTCTCTGGGTGAGTTGGGTGATCTCAACACCGAGATCGATTGGTGTTTAGATAAAGTATGGGAATCGGGTCTGCCAGAGAGAACGCCAATGTGCACGCCAGGCTGTGAGAGATTCCTCCATCTGCCGCTGATACAGCCGCCCCAATCGTCCCAGTATTGCCAGCCCGAGGAGCCCCTCCTAGTCCTCGGGATCGATCTCCGATCGTTGGAGAACAATCTCACCATGGACTTCAATAATAACCAAGTCGACGATGATATCCTGATGACAAAGAGCGCCGATGCTGCTCTTGCTACCCACGATTACACTAATCGAAGTGTCGATAATGCACTCGCTGAGGATCGCTGCTTCCCCTGCACTTATCAGGGATGCGTCAAGGTAAATTAAGGCGAAATCCCAAGCTATTGCTGGTAGTAATCAGCTAAAATTTGTCTGAATTTTCAGGTCTACGCCAAAGCCTCACACCTCAAGGCCCACCTTCGTCGTCACACCGGGGAAAAGCCATTCGCCTGCACCTGGACAGGCTGCGGCTGGCGCTTTAGCAGGTCTGACGAGCTCGCACGACACCGGCGATCGCACTCGGGTGTCAAGCCCTATCCCTGCGAGCTGTGCAGCAAGAGGTTCGCCAGGAGTGATCACCTCGCCAAACATCGAAAAGTCCATCGGAAAAATGCTTACACCATGTTCCAAGAGAATCGCAGTAACGTCAGAGAAAAAACGAGCATTGTCACTGATTTCTAGGATTTACCATCAGTGAAAACAAATCGAACATTTGCCAAAGAATAATTCCAAAGATCATGGGTACCAGTGACGACAAAAAACACACACACCAACAGTATCAAAAGAATTTCCAAAGGAGTGAGGAGTTTGTTTTTGTTTCGAAGGTGTAGCTCAATTTTCTCAAACTCCAATCACTCATTCACAAAATGAAAAATGTGAAGATGACGACAGCTTCATTATTGTTAGATATAATTAGTCATAGCAAGCATCCAAGAATATCCAAGACAGCTGAGTCAATTGACAGAATGAATATCAGCTGTTGGCTGGAATATCAGGCCCAAAAAATTGATCTGGATATTCTCACTAAATCTCTTCACGAGGCAGTTAAATATAATCACCATCATCGATTCAATCACCCATTGACCAATAAAATTCATGCAAAAAAAGTAATGACTCACGGTATCTTTAGTAAACGGCCTCCTAGGATTGATCACGAGACTTGTCTTCCTCCAAGTGCCCCAGTAGGGAGGCCGCCTGTTCTCCTTGAACAGCAGCAGCTTAGCTCGATACTTCTCGACAAGCCTCTCAGGCACATTGACAATACTGGAGACCCCATCGTCTTCCTCAATGACCACCACATCATCCTTGGCCACATCGACGTCATCGGCAGGCCAGGTTTTCCCAGACTTCCTCGGCTTCCAGCCCTGGCTCTTGATCTCCTCCACGTAGAGGGCGGCCTTCCTCCCCTGCTCCCCCAGACACTGGTCAATAATCTCCTTCTCCTCCTTCCGAAGCCTCCTCCGGCAAGTCGGGGCGATCTTCATGTCCTTCCTCACTTGGAAAGGCATAAAATTCCTGGCCTCATCAGTCCTCTCCCTGTCCTCGCCACTCCCCTTGCTCTCCAGCTTCTTAGGAACGAAGAAGCTGACGAATGTCGAGGCTGCCTTCTGCTTCTTGCGTTCAGCCTCCAGTCTCTCCTCCTCCTTCTTCCTCTTCTCCTCCTCCTTGGCCTCCTCTCGCTTTTTCTTGTCCTCCTCCTTGGCCCTCTCCTTCCTCTCCTTTTCCTTCTGCTTCTGCTCAATCTCCAACTGCTTCTTCAACTCCTTCTGCTCCCTCTCACGCTTTCTCACCTCCTTCTCAGCCTCTTCCTTGGCCTTTCTTGCTATCCTCTTCTCCTCCTGCTCCTTTCGCCTCTTCATTCTCTCCTCGTTCCTCTGGAGCTCCCGCTCGGTCTTCGCCCTCTGGCGCTCCTCCTTCTTCTTGGCACTCTCCAGCCTCTTCTCGACTTGTTTTGGAGTTAGTCGTCTCTTCTTCAGGGCTAGTTCACTCGAACTGTTCGTCCCGGTCGGGGTTTTTGGGGGATTGTCCGATGAGTTCTTCGAGCAGTCCTCGTCGTGCGACTTTTTATCCTCTTCGGATGATGATGATGATGACAACTCGGACTCGGAGTTGTGACTCTTCTCTTTACTGATGTCATCGTCTTCCTCGTCATCTGACGTTGGAATAACTGCCAGGCCATCGTGACTCGAGTCATCGGATTTCGGGGACTTTCCAGGGCTCGATGGGGCTGACACTGACACTGGCTCTGATGATTTCTCCTGGGATTCGGTGGTACATCTCGTTAAGACGACCACGGGGAGCTGAATGTCCACTAGTGGAGGCTTTGGTGGCGCTCCTGCTGCTTTCACTTTCTCGAAGAGTCTGGTCAGGGCTCCTGGCTTCATCGAGTGCTTTGGCTCCGGCTTCTTGTCCCGGCTGGATGACAGGGCCTCTGGCGAGCCTGACCTCTCGATACTCAATTCTAAGGGGTCTTCCTTGTCTGAGGTTATGTCGATCTCGGGGATCTCCGGGGGCTTTGAGTTCTCTCTCTTCTCCAGTTTTGAGACTTTTGAACTCTTGCAGCTCGTCGGCGAGGGCGAGGGCAGCTTTCGCTTTTTCGTCGAGCTGTTCGACGAGACCGGCGACGTGAGCATTTGGAAGGGCAGCCGTGCTGGAATGATTATCATAAATTGAGGGCTTGAGTGCTCAGGAGAGTTTTTGAGGAATTTCTCAGTCAGTGGCTCGTCGAATTCCTGACTCTCAGTATAAACTTTTCAATTTAAATAAACTAAACTTCTAGGATCAATTAAATACTCTACGTCGAGGAAAATTTTCCAAATGAGAAGACAATAAATTAAAAATAGTGAGTCATCGAAGATGACGAAAAATATTAATGGCAAGTTCACCCCATGAAATTCCCAGTAATTCAGCCAAGTACAATAATAATAATTAAAAACCTTGTTTAAGTTTCTTCTGTTTGGGCACTGACTCCTCAGCTGTGTCCATCGTACCGTCCATGACTTTCATCTCAGGAGCTGGAAGAAAGAAAAAAAAAATCACAAAAATATCTGGGCCCTCGAGACAAAAAAAAATTGTCGCTGCGGGTCAACTGAAATGCCCCTCACCCCAGCTCAATTATTTCCAGACTAATGAGTAATTTTTCTACTCACTGATTCCAGTCGATCGCCCGACTTTGTTTATTATTCCTTTGTTAATGAAAATTCAGTGCCACATGAAATCCACAAGTCGTTGCAGGTCTCCCACCATAACCTCTCGACTAAAATCCTCGGAGTAGAGATGAAAAACTACTGAACCTCTTGGTAGACCTCGCAGCCGAGATGCGTCCACCGGTGGGACAAAAATGGTGTAATTATTTGGACGATAACACTCGATAAACTGACATTTTTGGGCATTCATTAATGATAACACAACAAATGGAGAGACCGCTCGATTGACAGAATACGCGGGAAAACAAGAAATGGAAGGGATGAAGGAATAAAACAATTTCCATGCTGAGAATTAAAAAAGATCTCTGCTTTACCGATTGCAAAAGCTGCCCCGCAACCGGCGACGAATTTTGTGAATTCAAAATATGAATTTCTGCAACAAAAACATTGAACAATTAAAACAAATTGGGGAAAAAAAATATCTGAAGGATGTGTGGGGTTGTTTATTTATTAACAGATAATTATCAACAATAATAATCGATAGTTGTTGAGGGTGGAAAAGAGTCAGGGGGCTTAGAGATAAAATAGAGTAATTAGATAATTAATTTTGCGGAAGCAATTGGTGTGATTGAATATGTTCTTAATGTGATCCCATCGGTCGAACGCGAACGCAATTACTCCCTTCGCAGGCCACCATGTCCTTCAATCGTTTTCTAAATCTGCGACGCTTGTTTGATTTCATGGTGTATCCAATATTGTCCATTTGAAATGGATCATTGTTGAGATCGTACGCCTCAATATACTTCTGAAATATTAAAAAATTAAATGGTTAATGAATTAATGAATTAATAATAACTTACGAAAATATTCAGCAAAAAAAACAAGAGAATTCACGCGAAAATTGGCTTCAGAAAAAATTCAAAAGCGACTGAATTTTTGTCTTTCTAAGGAAAGAATCTAAAAATCCCACTCACTCAAAAATAAATTTGCCAAAAAATTTTGGAATGGAGTATTTACCGAATCGTCCTCAAAAATGCAGAAAACATTATTGTTATCCTTCGAGAATCTCCGGACGCAGGCATAGGTATTGTTGGTGACGTCCTGGCACTTGCAACCGAAATTCTTGGAGCAATGCTGTCGAATAACATAAAAATTAGCAACTCTGGGATCATGTCGGGGTCTGAGTTACTCTCAGAGTTGGTATAATTTGCCCGGCTTGAAATCAATTGTTCAATAAGAAAATTGTTGTCTCAGCAACTCGGGAGGCATCCCGAGTTGTCCCAGTAACTGGGGAGGTGTCCCCGAGTTGTCTCTGCAACCCGGGAGGTGTCCCCGAGTTGTCTCAGCAACTCGGGAGGTGTCCCGAGTTGTCCCAGTAACTCGGAAGGTATCCCCGATTTGCAGAGACAACTGCAATTCAATTTATTTCTCAATAGAAGAAAACTCACGGATAAATTGGAATCCCCATCGTCACTGGGACACCCACTGTTGGCGGTTCCCACCGAACGTTCTCCCCTATATTCAATCAAGACCGAGCGATCATCCGAAATATTTTTACTGAGCATTGACGTTCCGTCTGAAGTCGCCTCAGTCCCCCCCATTTCCAAAATCGTTGAGAATAAATCAACACTGCTGACGGGGGCCTGAACCCGACTTCCTGGAGTAATTCCTGGACCACGAATCAACAGAGGCACTCGAATATCGGTTTCGTAGGGCTGTCGTTTATCCATCGGCATGCTAAATTGACCTAAATCATCATCATCATCATCATCATAACGCCTGAACACAATATGCATAAAAAATGAATGTCAACATTACAAATTAACTGAAAAACTCAATCTATCAGAAATTGCTAAGCTAGACCAGGCGTTGTCTGTAGAGTTAGTTATCGACGAATATCTTCCAAATGAAGAGAGATACAGAAATTTCTGTGAAGACCTTTTTAATAGCTCACACTCTGCTCTACAGAAACGATACTAACGAAAATTTCTCCATCTTCCCTCGTTTTCAAGATATTCACCGATAACCCACCCTCCGCAAAGTCCAGTTGTCCCCATGTTGTTCAGTTTATCAATTCCCAGCAGAAATTAATTGCAATATCATAATTCTTGACTAGAGTTACCTATGTGGTACCCATTGTCTGACGTGAAAATTACGTAAGTATCGTCGAGAAGATTACGACTCTTCAGGGCTCCATACAACGCCATCACTAGATCATCAACAGCCAACAATGTCTCCCAACGTCTTCTGTAAATATCATCCAGAGCTGGGAGGACACTGGGAGGCAGGGGCGACGGGCCCATTCGAGCTAGCCAATGCTTATCCTGGATTAATAAAAAATGAATAAACACTCAACAAATCAGGAAATTGTTGAGTGGAGAACTCTCAGAGAACATTCAGCCTTCCAACCTGTGAGTGAGTATTAAAATTCCGAGTTCGTTTAGCTTTTTGCCCTTTGTATCTGTCGTTGTGACGCGCTGCAGGTGTCCAGGGCTCGTGAGGTGCTGGCGGTGCCAAGACCATCAGAAATGAACCGGAATTAGGGGTCCTAGTGTTTATAAATGTCACGGACGCTTGTTTCTAGGAAATAGTGGGGATGTTAATTTTGTTTGAGCCATTAAAAATAAATAAAGTTTGGGGTAAATTTTGGATCTTTAATTACTAGAGATAATTTGGTAGAGATAAATTGAGTGAAATAAATAAAGAAAAGTCTCACAATGACGTCAGTGAGATACTCATTAGGAGTCTCTCCGTATGATTTTGGAGTTCCGTTGATGGACAGGACGTAATTGTAATATTTTGAGTTTCCTACTAATCCGTACCACCAGTCCCACCCTGGAGGGACATATCGGGGACCCCTGGCTTGGGCAGATCCGTACTGCAACGAAATAGAAAATCTCTGATGCTATTCTCACGAGTTAAAAAATACTTTTTGTAACGAGTACAAAAAAGTGGTTTACGCCGAGTGAATAATCCCAGGAAGCAAATAGGATATCTCTCGCCTGGGGAGGAAAAGGAGACAAGTCATCCTCACGTGCACATTTACGACCCGAGCCGATGGCGAGGCTTGTAAGCACGATACGATTTTTTTGCCGAAATGGAGGAAAGTGAGGTTAGAATGCTCACTTTCGGTCCATGTAAGCAGACAAAACAATTTTCCACGTGCCAATGAACAAGATTTTTCATCAGAATCCGCTTCTTCAATAATTACGAGCATTAGTTCATCATTCTTACTAACTTCATTGAGATATTTTCCAGCATAGAACGTCGTGTACTCCATCTTTGCTTTCAAAATCGTCGCAAAAGTCTGTCGTTCGGAATTTCTCTGCCATTGTTGGCTGCTGCATCCACCGGAGATTGAATTATTCACTGTATGATGGTTGTGCTGGTATCTTCCGGTTAGAATTGACGCACGGTTTGGACAGCAGATTGGCGATGCAACAAACTTGAATAATGATAATAATTACCAACAAAAAAGTACCTGAAGTGTGAAGAGTAACCGTAAAATTCAGTACACAAAAAGATCGGCGTTGACTAATTGCCAAAGTGCACTTTTCCCTTAATTTTCAATTAATGAATATCTCAGAATCCAAGGCAGATGGCAAATTTTTCACTGACAATGTTTTTGTAGTGCCAATTAAGGACTACAAAAATGTTAATCACCCAAATTTGACTAGTCCCCCTAGATTTCGAGATATTCCCCGAAAAATTGAGCTCGGTCGACGCGAAAATTTTTAGTATTTTCATCATAATCTTGTTTAATTACTTACGCAGTTCTCATAGGTTGCTCCTTGCCCTCCAATTAAGTTCTGAGTATTTTGTAACGGTTGCTATTGTAAAAACAGAAAAATGAAAAATTATTATCACCTAAAAAATAGGAGAAATGTAATTAACAAAGCGATAATAATAATCCTCGAGGATCATCCAGCGATCTCATTCGTGAGAAAACAATGACAATACTAATGAACAATATGAATTATCCTAACAATAATTATAAGACATATATTATTGGGTCCATCATAGAAAGAAGCCACTTCTCCCAAAAAAAATAGGAACAAAACCAGGGCAGAATGAATCGCATTTTCCGTACGTTAAAACAACTAGAAGAAAATCAGTAAATGAAAATTGGAAGATCCATTCTTCCCGGTATTTAATAATAATTTGCGACTTACCATTCCATCGAGTGTTAAATCCAAGTCATCGACCAGAACCATAACAACATTGCTCCCCCGAACCCCAGCTGCCAGGAATAAAATCATCAAAGCCTTCAGTAAATCCATGATTACTCCAAATTCCTAAACTTCTAAAATTTATCAACAATCACAACACATTCACAACTGTCCCCGAGTGATCCAGAATATGGCGTCTAATTGTTAATCATGTAAGGCAATCCGGAGACCGGGGGATCCCGGATCACCGGAAAAATTCGGTTAACGTCCGTTGTAAAGCGACAAAAACTGTCATTAATCGAATTGAATGAATGAATTAATCCAATGAACATAAACAAATGTTTATCAAATTCTTCTGTTCTTCTCAATAACTGAGACAAGACATTTCATTCAATCATTTAATCAACAATTAAATCATCTAATTAATAATATTTATTCATAATTGTTGCTGTTATAATTATCTAACTCAATAATTGTATTACTAACTGATTATTAGTCTATCCTATATAAACAAATATCCCTCTCCCCTCCCTGACGCCAGCCAAAACAATTAAAAGAAAGTAATTACCAAATTCGTACGTCATATGACCGTCAGAAGCCATTAGTTGGTCATTTAGATAACGGATTATATATAGTACGTAAAATGACGCCAACTGTAGTCGACGCCATACTTTCCCCCTCCGTCAAGGACTGCATTTGTCGCTCACATGTGTCGGTTGTGCTGTTAGCATATTTTACCTGTATTTATTCAAACTATTTATTAAAAATCCATCCAAAATGATTGTATCGACTAATAAAAGTAATCCAAATGCCCTGAAATTGATAATTGGTGGGGAAATCAGTGGAAATCCTGTGGACATTAGAATAGTCTCGACCAGTGGTAAGCGGCTTAACCTTAGCTCTGTTTCATCATCTCGATTATAATTTTTTAATTACAATATGGATAAATATATTACCAGGGTAATTATTGTTTATTGAATGATCAAGTGTCTCTACAAGCTCATCGTGAGGATTTTTTTTCTCGACTTCTGCAGCTTTTGGTAGAAGTATAGGAAAAAAACTGCAATAATCATTCGCATTACTGATAATTATCGATCAATGAACAACAATTCAAGGGCAGACGTGATTTTTTTATGCATTAATTAGTGGGGAGATCTCGAAAAAATAAAAATAAGAGACTGGTGGAAGTCACTGGGAGATATCATTAATGGAATATCAATTGTGATGAATTGAATGATAAATTGACGATTTTGTTGATATTTAGAGAGTCCTCTGGGTCGTTTGCCTACTCTACGATTGCCCAATGGAATAACCTTGATAAGTTCCAACGCAGCCCTGCAGTATCTACTTCCTGGGGATGAACAACAAGATCTTATTGTGAATAAGTGGCTCGAGTGGGACTCGACTCAACTCCAGGTACGACTTTAATTACCACTTTTTCCAACGTTTGTCGAGCTGAGACACCATCAGCTCCAGAAAAGGTCCATTTATAGAGATCAAAGTGTGAAAAAAATCTTGCAAATCCGTTGATGGAAAATATACTCGAGTTGTAATCTCGGGATTTATCAGGAGGGTCACAAGAAGTAACACTTGACCTTTTTCTCTGACAAATTAAGCCCCCAAACAAAGCGAGAGTTCATTTTCCCCAGAACTTGGCCCAAACGAAAGAAAAAACTGATAAAAATTCTCCCATTTCTCATCCATAGCCCGCAGTAGTCTCCTACGGGAGTTCCGGCTCTCTGGACACGTCGCACAAGCCCCGAATCTGGTCGCTCCTAACCCAACTAACCTTGCCCCTAAAAACCCAAAAGTACTTAATCACCTCCTCCCCCACCGCCGCCGACATTGCCATTTTCTGCACCCTCTGGTGCACCGTCTGCGCGACAGAGATCTCGAAAGAGATTGCCAGTGAGTTCCCCCACGTCGCCCGCTGGCTTGCAGACCTGGAGGTGGTCCTCCCAGTGCAATCCTCGCTCCCCAAACTGGACCTCGAGCGCGGCCTCAAGGCAATCTCCAGCCTCCACTCGTCCTGCTGGTTCCCCATGAACTCCTACACCTCAGTCCGGCCGCACAAGGCCCAAACCCAAGACACAAACGGCCCATCATCACCCACCAAAGAGCCAGAAGCCATAACCAAAAAAGAACTGGAGACCTCAAAGCTGAACTGGTCATCTCCAAAACACCCATCGATAAAGCCCCCCTCCTACCCAGTCCTCCCAAAGCAGAATGAACGTAATATTCTCATAACCTCAGCCCTCCCCTACGTCAACAACGTCCCCCACCTCGGCAACATAATCGGTTGCGTCCTATCAGCTGACGTGTTCGCCCGTTACTCTCGCCAACGTAACTACAATACCCTCTACATAAGCGGCACCGACGAGTACGGAACGGCAACCGAGGCGAAAGCCCTCGAGGAGGGCATGAGCCCCCAGGAGATCTGCGACAAATACTTTGGCATACACAACGACATCTACCGGTGGTTCAACATCGGCTTCGACTACTTCGGACGAACAACAACACCCGAGCAAACAGAAATCGTCCAGGACTCCTTCCTCCGCATCAAATCCCAAGGCTACATCATAACCGAGAGCGTTGATCAGCTATTGTGCGAGGCGTGCGATCGTTTCCTCGCGGATAGATTCGTAGAGGGCACCTGCCCCGGCTGCAAGTACGAAGACGCCAGGGGTGATCAGTGCGACGGTTGCGGCCATCTTGTTAACGCCACAGAATTGATAAATCCAAGATGTAAAGTCTGCTCGAAGACCCCAGTTATCAAAGCATCGAATCAGTTCTTCCTGGATCTCCCGAAGATCCAGCCGAAGCTGAAGGAGTGGGCATCGCGGGCGGAGAAGAACTGGTCCAATGTGGCTAGAGCTGTCACCAGGCCCTGGCTGAGAGACGGCCTGAAGCAGAGGTGCATCACGAGAGATCTCAAGTGGGGAATTCCCGTTCCCCTCGAGGACTTCAAGGACAAAGTCTTCTACGTGTGGTTCGATGCCCCCTTGGGCTACATCAGCATCACCAAGAGGTATACACAGGAGTACGAGAAGTGGTGGAAGCCTAGGGATGATACTGAGGTCAATCTCTACCAGTTTATGGCCAAGGACAATGTACCCTTTCACGCCATCATGTTCCCCGCTGCACTGCTCGCAGCTGATCAGGGACACACACTTGTCAAGCACATAATGGCGACGGAATATCTCAACTACGAGGACACTAAGTTCTCCAAGTCCCGGGGCATCGGGGTATTCGGGACTGACGCCAGGGAGACAGGAATACCCGCTGACGTTTGGAGATTCTACCTTGCGTACATCAGACCCGAGAGCCAGGACTCAAACTTCAATTGGGTGGATCTGGCCACCAAGAACAACTCCGAATTGCTCAATAATTTTGGCAATTTTGTCAATCGAGCGCTGACATTTGCTGTGAAGAATTTCAAGGGAATTGTTCCTGAGATGGAGATGAGAGAGGAGGATCTTCAGGTTTTGGTGCTCGTCCAGAGGGAGTTGAGCCAGTATATTTTGGCAATGGAGCAGGGAAAATTCAGGGATGGCGTCAGGCATTTGCTGGCAATCTCCAAGCATGGTAATCAGTACATGCAGTCACAGCAGCCCTGGGTTTTGATCAAGAGCAAAGAGAAGGAGGAGGTGAAGGCTGGGGGAACGGTGATCGGGGTTTGTTGTAATATCAGCTGTCTTCTGTCGGCCCTTCTCGGGCCCTTCATGCCGGAGACATCGAGGGAACTCAGGAAGCAGTTGGGACTCGATGCCAGCACCTATGGCTACATCCCCGAGATCGTTTCCATTCTGCTGCCCTCGGGACATCAGCTGGGCGAGGCCTCGCCACTCTTCAGTAAGATCGAGGAGTCAGTGGTGGAGGAGTTGAGGAGAAAATACGCGGGCAAACAGGAGAATGGAAGCAATGGAGTGAAGATCGGGAGCAATGGAGCTGCTGGTGAAACTGTTGAGGAACTACAGGCGCTGATTGCTGCTCAGGGCGTGAAGGTTAGGGAGCTCAAGGCCAAGGCTGACAAGAGTGTCTGGCAGCCGGAGGTGCAGATTTTGCTGCAGATGAAGGGAAAATTGGCGAAACTTACCGAGGCATCCGTGGGCACCGTCAACACTGCCACCATTGGCGTTAAGAAGCAAGAGAATGGACCTGTTGAGAATGGAAACACTGAGTATGATGTCGCCGCTCTAGAAGCCGCCATTGCCAGACAGGTTTGTTGAATTTTTAGAATCCTCAGAGCTAAGCATCATCGATCTTAGACATCAACTGCAATTCATAATTCCATTGTCAATTAAATTTTAGAATAATCAAGGCCCGGGTGCACCCCAGCCGACGGTTATCTAGATAATTTTTTTATTTTTGGTTATAAACAGATCCGCAAGAATGATAAATATTTATTAGTAAAAAAACTCGAGAACATTTGGAAGATTTCCAAAGTTTTTGAGAGATAATCAGAAATAATTGAGTAGAGGGTGAAATAAAAAATGGCGAACTACCGTAGAAAATGGCGGCCACCGACAAAATGGCGGCGCGAGGCTGAAACGCCTCAAGTACCCGGAAATCGTCGTGACTCATTGCAAAGAAAATAATTATAAAATCGTAAGCAAACGTAATTTCCGACATCTGTGCAGGCTTTCTGCAAGTCGGAAATTAGTGTTGCCGACAATTTGATGATTATTTGATGCGTAATCAGTCGCGGGGATTTGGTGGTGGCACATTTTTTCACGCGAGTCTCAAGTCGTCATTCCAATTATCTTTCACGGAGCATGAAAACAATTGTTGTCTTCTGCTATAATTAACGCAATTATTGTCATCCTCAGGCACTTTTTGTACGAGACCTGAAAGCCAGCGCCGACAAAAGTGTGTGGCAGCCCGAAGTAAATACTCTTCTAAAATTAAAGAAAGAACTGAGTGAAGCCACTGGTGTGATAACACCAGTTTCCAGCGACAAGAAGTCAAAGAAGAAGAAGTAGATTAAATTATTATCAACGATTAATGAATTATTCACGAGTGAGACACGTGACGCTGTCGTGTGCCTCGTGCGATCAAGCTTCACACGTTGAAGTGTGCAAAATACCGTTAACAATAAACAAAAGACAATTCAATTAACGAAATGAATCGATCAATTTTCTCAAAATTCTGTTGAATATTCATACCCTCTTCGCAGTATTAAATAACCTCAGCACTGAAAATAATAAAATAATGTTATTTATTCTGTATTTACACAGGGAACATTAAAGTTTTTGTTTTTTTTAATGCTTGAAACTCACGCGAGAGATGCAATTGTGGTAATTATTAGTTTAATTATGCATAAATACGATGATAAATTCAATAATGACTAGCATGACATTGTTTTTTAATTGTAATGAATTGGTTCAATCGAGAGCGTACGGAGACGCCTGGTTTGTTGTTAAATAGAATTTTCCACGTGATCTGAAAATAAATGATAATTAATAGTAAATTAAAATTATGGGCATTTCTTCCTTTCTCTCTTGTTTAATTAATAAATTCGCCTTACGACGGGCTCGCCCACTCTCCCATTAAAGAAATGCGATTGTAATTGCATTTTCCCTCTTTGTACTTCTCCCAATTGTCGCAATTCCTCGCTCTGAATCCATTTGACGAGCCAATACTTTCTGTCATGAATTGGTGAGCTCGCGAGTGACTGCAGTACGCTAGAATATCGAGTTAAATAAATATTTATATCAACTTATTGTCCAAAATCAAATTATCAAAAATGATAAATCGTTTTCAGAAAACTCCATCCGATGAAAAAATCGTTTTCATTGTAAAAAAATTGTAATATAATTTTCTTCATGTCACATTTATCGCGTGCAATTTATTTAAACAATTGGAAAAATAACTGCTTTCATTTTGTTGACGAGGGAATTATTTAAATAATTCTTTTGAACTCAAAGAACCTCGAGAGAGGATGTCTTGGGGACTTCAGACGTGATTTTAAAATTTTATAAACAATAGAATTAAAAACAAAATATTGAGGGGTAACTTTTGTTGTTCTTACTCATTGTCGGTTGGTAGGAACACCCCGGCTGTGGAAATTTCCCACTATTGGGGTAGTAATCGACATGGCCAATTGGCGCAAGAAATCCAAATGCCGAGCCACTCGTATGAATTATATCAACAAATTGGGCGTCAGTTGAATCTAGTCTGGAGTCAGGATGGGCCAGACCATAAGCCGTCTCGAACAGAGGACTCGCAGGATCAAGACCTTGAAATTGAAATCAATTTATCATCGCTCCAGAGGATTTATCTGATTGACCAGCATCAACGCCACCAAACTGAACCACTCCGACTGTTGCTGCGACAAGTCATCAGTGATTATCTCGTAATCTAAGGCAGATAGAAGAATTTTTGCTCTGACATTTTTTGTAGGCCTCATTGCGCTCCACAAAAAAGGTCTTTACGAAAAATTCACTATCTGCAGTAGATACGGAGGTATTGCTCGTACTAGGAGCGAGGATTTCAGTCGACGTTCGTTTTCTTTCAATTGCAGTAATTATTTTTGAGGTAATTGGGCAATTGTAAACCTGTTAACCTGTTATTCGGCCGATTCTTCCCTTCAGGGTAGCCCCCGCGAAACCCGCAACGTGCGATCCCAGGCTGTGGCTGCAGATATGAACGTCCTTGTACTCTAAATTCGACTCTCGATGCAAAAATATTAAAAAATCGGACAAATATTCCCCTATTTTTTTGGTACTGTTGGCTGCTATGGGGTAGGCATCGGCCGCCGCTGCACCCCAGCCGACGACGATGACGTTGACGTTTTTGTGCTTCAGGTAGGCTGCATTAAAACAATTGTTTACATAAATTTTTCGAGTGATTTTTATTGCCTTTACAGCCAATTTTTTGGCCTTCGCAAATTCGGAATTTCCCATTGTTTCCAGTTAAAAAATTAATTCTATTGTTTAAAAAGTGTTTCCTAATTAGTTAAATTAATTAAGAAAATGGAGGGCAGTTTGGGAAACCATCGAATCAGCAGAAAAATGGATAAAAATTGATTTCGGCGGGGGAAGAAATAAAATAAAATGGAAAAAGTGAATTTGTAATTCAGTTGTCAAGAGTAAAATCCATTGACATCAATTACCATCCAATAACTCATGAATCCAAGCTTCATTTCCCGCATCACTGAATCCATGGACAATAAATTTTGTCGGACGGCTCTCGTTGAAGTGCGAGGCATAGAGAACATCCGTATTATTCAAGAACAATTCCTCCTCGCCAAATGCGTTCTCCCTAGAATGAAAACAAATTAAATAAGCAGGAGCAATTGAATTGGTAACGAGCCTCCGAGGGGAAGGAGAAGACCAAAAAACCGGAGGAGAATAAAAAACCAACAAAACCAAAAAAACTCTTTTCTAGTTCTCCAAAATCCGAGCAGAAAAGCCTCTGTCTCCCCTCAATTAATTAATCCTATTAATTTAATTAATTAATTAATTAACGATTATGGATCAGACGAGCATTGGATGGACAAGAGAAAATATGTTGCCTCAAAATGTTGAAATTTATGAGCACTCGAAGCGGCTGTTTCATTTTTTTACCCGAGTTGACATGCAAAAATGTTTTTTAACCACAATCTCCAGGAAGACAATGATGAAACAAATGCCAATTATTCAGTTGACATAATCGAGGTGACAGCGATATCCTGGCGTCTCGATTTATCAAATATCTTCCACTATTTATTCCCCAACTTTTCGCCCTTATCACATGAATGAGAAAAGAGACATATCCGTGAGATATTCGTAATTGATAATGACGTCGATTGTCAGCGCTGAAAATAGCAATCGGTACGATTGAATGTCGAGTTCATGTGAATAAAAATACAAAATCACTGAGTGAGTGATTGCGACAATTTATTGAATGAATTTTTCATTATTAAATATCTTGAAATCCCCCCAGGGGAGGAAAATAACTGGCGAAAATCAGTCATCTCCTCAGAAATTTTTCATTTTTGCAATTGAAAAACACCCACTGAGCTGTCATAGATGGATCTACTGATGAACAAATGACAGTATTAATTAATTAATTGTTTAAATAAATAACGTACCTCGTGTATAAATGAAATTCCACCAAATCCCTTGGATTTCCAACAGTTTCAACGTCATTGATTGAACTTGGAGCACTTTGCACTAAAAAATAGGCAATTTTTTCTTTTAAAACGTTAATAAATCATTGTCAATGACACCTGTTTCATTACCGATGTCCACTGTCAATCCAAGAATAATGAGTCTTCCTAAAGGTATCATATTTCTAACGCTCATCGCGGCCACTGGATGACTGCCGGCTCCGAGATACTTGGGCGCCAATAATCTCCGGCAAAATTTCTGCGTCACATTTTTTTTTGATAGACTCCGGTGATAAGAGTACTCGGTAAATGCACGAAGAGGGTCTTCTTCGGGTGTTGCTGTCGATGGAAGTGAGATTTTCTCGAGTTTTTTTTTTTATTTTTCACCCCTTTCGCCCCGCTCTCCAGTTTCGCAGTAAAATCCGAGGAGAAATGGCTTAGATTTTAATTAATTAATTAATTAATTCCTCCGGATTAGATTAAAATGAATAAATGATGAGAGATAGCTGGGGAAAAAATCGTCTCTACGTTTCCGCAGAATTTCCTCCGAAAGATCGGAATTCCCAGAGCCCAAAAATGTTATCTTTTGCACGTTCACCCGCTAATTAATTAATACCACCAGAAAAAAAAAATGAAAAGTAGAACCAGCTGATCCTGAATCCATTGAATCCAAAGTCCTCAAATTCTTCATTTCAAAGTTTTCGCGACACCCTCAGACATCGATAACACTGAGGGGCATCTTCCTTACCCGCCTCGAGGGTCGCCACTTCCTCTGCAGAATTCCTCCCTCAGCTTCCACCTCAGGCGTCGTTCGGCTGTCCTGTCACATAACCCCCGTCGCTCCAGTAGGACACAAACAATCAACATCAGCCCTCAAAACTAAACTCGTGAGTTAATCGTTCCAGTTGTCATCAATCTCCAGCTGCAGTTGAAATTAATCTTCACCGAGCCCCTCATCCCCGTAATTTCCCAATGGAAACGAACAACAATAACCCCCCAAAATCAGTGATCCTCATTGACCTCGAGGAGGACGATGCTGAAAATGAAGACGACGAGATAATGGAACTGCCTCCTCCAACCACCTCCTCCCAACAAGAAGAGCAACTGCAGACACTGCGGAGTATTGAGTCATCAGAGACGCCTGGAGAGGCCTCAAATCCCCGAAATCCCCGGCGAAAAGTGATCCAGCAGTGCCTGGCGTTGCTCCTGCACGCCCAAAGATGTGACATTGTTCAGGAGGAGTCCAGCGAGCTGCAGATCAGATGTGTCCAGCCGCACTGTGGCACCATAAAGGAGCTCCTGAGACACCAGAAGACCTGTCAGTCCAATCAGCAGTGCAAGATATCGCGCTGCAGCTCTTCGAGAATGATCCTGAAGCACTGGGACAGCTGCAAAAGAGGGGATTGTCCTCTGTGTTCACCCCTGCGACGAAGATTCAATATTCCGAGGTCCTCAGACCTCCCAAAACCAGACGTTGTATTGAAACCGCCGAGGATTCTAGCCTTGGCACCTCCAAGTTGTGGGGATAACACTCGACTCCTGCCAAATCCCTTCGCTGCTTGTCGTGCTAGACGAGAACTGGACGGAGAATCCTGGGATGATGATCCCGTGGAGATCCAGACGAGTCCAGCGAGTGCAAATTCTCGGGGGAATCAACGACTGGAGACCAACGAGCCATTCACCTCAACCCCGAAAGACTTTTCTGGGAGAAACGGAAGATCTAATTTTGATGTATCAGGTCCTTCGAGACGCAAGAAGCACTGGAGCTCGTCCTACAATCCCCGAGGATATCCACATGATTCAGGTGACAACAGAGGCTTTAGATACAGGAGTAATTCGAGATCGTGGAAGAGCTCCAATCCCAGGAGATTTCAATCAGAATTCCATCAGCCTCGGCATGTACACCATCACTCAAGATCAGAATCGCACACGTCCCAAGCCTCATTCGACTCAAGACCTAGGGAATCATCAGTAGCTGAGGGACACCAAAAAATGGACGCCATGAAGATGACTCAGGAGCAGATGCTGATGCTGATACACGCGTTTAAATGCAGGAAGAGCGACGAGAGGGGAGTTCCATCGAAATGTATGAACACCACTTGCCGGAGCACCAAACATCTGCTGGAGCACATGAAGAACTGCGAGAGGACAATCAACTGCTGGGTTCCACGCTGCATCTCGTCCAAAAGAATTCTCATTCACGTCAACGAGTGCAGGAACGACAAGTGCGACCTCTGCTCACCTCTCGGGGGCTCCCTCGGCGGAGGCTCCACGAGAGCATCTCAAGATCAATCAGATGGTGGAGTACACAGTCAATAATACTGGAGATTGACGAATAATTTATGAGCTCAAGGGAGGGCAAGAGACGGAGTTCAGAGTTTTATTTTTGTTGCATGAAAAACTGAAACGATTGAAGCAGAAAATCATGAAAATCCTCTGACTCAATTCAATTGTTATGGACTAGAATATTTTTTTTTGAGGTTAATAATGACACGAGAGGACTCCAGAGTCTGCTTCATCATCAGGTGTTAATGAGCAGTCGTTGGGTGGAGAGAATGACACAGAATTCTTTTCACTGCCTCATGTAGGAATCTAATTTAGGAATTCTTTTTTCTAAGACTATTGTTGACTCGAATTGAACAATTTTTCCCCACTTCAATAAATAATGTAATATCATTATCGTCAACAGTTCAGCAAAGACTATTGTTATTTTTACGTGAGCTTTGATACTTATTAATTAACAATTCAACTGTGAATTAATAAATAAAATATATAACTGCTCATAATTTTGTCATTATTATTTAGTTCATACTTACTCAAATAAATTATCTGATTCTATTTGTTTTCTCTTCTCATCGGGAAAATTAAATAAACAAATGGCAAAACTTGAGAACAAACAACTGAACAACTGTTGTCATCATAATTGTCTCATTATTATAACCTCTCGGTCCAGAAAAAAGTCTTTTAATTGAATTAAATTGATTCATAAAAATGTGCAGTAATTTCCTGGACAGAATATCAAAACAGTGGTCCCTGAACCGGCTGAATATCGCCGAGGACAGGGAAAATGAGAGGAAAGAGTCGTCTTACGCGATAATTCACTGCAAACTCAAGGATTTAACAAAAGCCAAGACTCCGGATGGCAACAGCAACAGTAGCGATTCAGCACTACTGCTGATAGTCCCCAATAAATCCCTCCAAGTGGACACTTGCGTCCAATGCGACTGCAATCCCAGTGGCCCAGGTGAGGACGAAAGTTGTGGGGACTCGGACTCCAAGTTCAACGTAATCGCCGCGAGGATAGACAGATCAGCCGACAGATATTCACTGAGTGACGACGGGGACGAGAGGTCGGACATTGAGTCGACTCTGGCGATTGTCAAGCCCGGGGCATTGGTCTACAAGAATGCCATCCGTAGGAGAATTATTGACGAGGGCTTTGAGATCTGCGCGGAGAGAATTGTCCAGCTGACACTGGAGCACGCGGCGGAATTTTATTCCAAGGACTACGGAAAATTGTGCTTTCCACTGCTCGCGGTTTATCTGTCATCCGGACCGGTTCAGGCGCTCGTGCTCACCAGGGCTCGAGCTGTCAGCCACTGGAGGAGGGTCATCGGGCCGAAGGATGTAATTTTATTTCACTTTTTGACGATAAACTCCAAAGATTTGAGCCCAATTTCATTAATTGATTGATTGATTGATTGATTGTTTCCCCTAGATTCTCCTAAATTCCCCAGATTTCCCAGTTTTTCGTCGCTTTTTTTTCTTGGAGAATTACACACCCGAGAAAACATGAAAAATTATGATTTTGGAATTAAACAAACCCCCATAATCCCTTATTAGGCGACAATTGGGTGGGACAAGTGTTCAAGGCCGATAACAATATAATTATCGAATTATAATTACAGCCTGAACTCCCTAGACATTTTGGTAGCTGTACAAATCACAAAAAATTCAGGAGAAAATGGGAAAATAATGACTTTTGTTGTTTTTGTTAGATATTTGTTCAACTTTGGCGATAGCTCAATGAAAAAAATAAATGTCCGCAATTGTTGATAACCCCATAATTTTATTTAAAGGTAAAAGAAGCTAAATTATATTTTCCGAATAGTATTCGAGGGACATATGGAGAAACCGGCGACGACATTCAGAATGTCGTCCATGGGAGTCTAACGATTGAGGACGCGAGGGACGAAATTCTCTTCTTCTTCCCCAATTGTAAGTAAAATTCCAATAAATAATTAAGAAGAAGAAAAACCTTGGAATAGACAAAATCGTCTGTTTCTTTTGCAGTCATCGTCGAGCCAATTCTCCCACAAGAGTATATTCCAGATTACTTCAAGAAGACTCTCATTCATTTCCTGATTGAAGGTCTTGCTCAGGTGAGTAGACATTCCATTTATCCAAAGTAATAATCAGCAATTTATGGATTTACTTGTAATGTTCATTTCCATCGCAATTTGCAGTTGCAAAAGGAGAAACCTAGGGAGCCCTTGCTCTGGCTGGCCAACTGGCTGACGGAAAATCACCCGGAGAAGCCGAAAAGTCCCAATTACAATAACCGAGACGATAAATTCTGACAATGGCTTCCTACCATATTATTTCTCAGGAATTCAGGAGAAATCATAAAAATTTATCTCAATTATTTATCAAGCCTGGAAAAAACTCACTCGATTCTCTTGTCTGTCGTGATTCTGTCGACGTTTGAGTCTGCCAACGTCGCCCGGGGCTCATCAGGTTGACGATTTAGCCCGGATCCACGCGAGAGAGACCCGAGAACCTCCACGAACGCCTCCGAAGCACTCACTGATCGCCCTCCGAGTGAAACTAAAATGGCGACGGCAGGGGGAGCTCGCGTAGGCCCTCTCACGCATGCCCAGACGCTCCCGGAACTACCTCTCATAATAATAACTAAATAAATAAATAAAGGACATCATTTATTGTTGATATTGAGCATCAAAAGACGTGTTGATAATTGCCAGAATATAACGAAGTGGATGAGTTACCTTATTTTCTTTTTTCGAAGCCTTGGACATTTTTTAATCGAGTGGTCGGGGGTTTCGAGGGCTTTGCGGCCTGTCAAGTGACGGAGGTTAACATTTTGACATTAATAGTGTATAAATAATGTCTCCAGAGCCAACTCAAGAGCCAATAGAGCAAAATCTGAAAGCTCCGAATATAAATGTCGAGGAACCAGCAGCTGATTCAGAGAGTGAGGATGAGGATTTTGGAGCTGCTGGGTATGTTCCGTTGTCACAAGTACCCCCCGATGGTGACACTCTTCTAGACGATGATGATGAGGTAATTATGATTTTGTCATTAACAAAGAGATTGAATAATTAAATTAAATAATTGTCTAATAATGATGATCATGTGAGCGAGAAGTGACGTAGATGATCTTCCGTGGCCAATATCTCCGGACCCAACGAGCCGAGTTCAGAAAATGAGGTCTCATTTTCAAGCCTGAAAAAATACCTTCAAAATAAGACCTAAAACATGAAATTCCACTCTGCCAATTTTCAGATAATTGGGGTTAAAGGAGGCTTAATTTTCTGATTTTGGATTTGTTATTTATTCACTGGATTTTCTGGATTAAATGGTTGGAATTCATGTCTAGGATGACGAGTGGATGCTCCCGACGAGTCAGCAGTCGTATCCAGTCCCCGAGGATGATGTTCACGAGCCGGAGAATCCGGAGAGCCTCCAGGTATGGGCCTCCCCGTCCACTGCATCAAATATCGATTTGGATGCTGATAAAATTAGTCAAGTGAAGTCTGCAATGGCCACTTTCATCCTCCCAAAGACTGCGATCCCCGAGTGGGCACAATCTGTCTCCGAGGAGCAGTGGAAGAATCGGCTGATCGATAAAATCAAAGAAATGCAGAAGAGAGAGTAATTTATCCTAGATTAATCCACAAGTATTTTCGTCAAGCAATCTCATGTAAAAATTCTATTGTTCCCATTTGTATAAAGAATTTATTTCGAGAATATAAAGGCTTCGTCGTTGACATTTATTACATAATAAATTCTTTGAGAATTATCAATACAAAATTCTTGGAGTTACAAACCACGAGTGGTTAAACGTAGATTCAACTGTGAAGTTTTTAGAAAGAAAATTTTCAGAATTCAATATTTAATTTTATTATTGGTCTCATGTATAAAACAAATATTTATCCCTGAAAATTCGTGACAAAACTTCTGTCACTGAATTCCTCTGGGGCTTTTTTTTAACGTTTTATCACTTCACAGCTGAGTCAATCTCGATTTTTAAATAATAAAAGGCAGTGTGAACTACAAATTGAACTCTTCCTTGATGGCTGCTGCTTTAACTGGGTTCAATTTCGCCCTTAATGTGGCTATGTCATCCTCAATTCGAACTAATTTACGCCATCTCTGCAAAATAAATCCCCCAAACGCGTTAAATATTATTCGTAAATGTTGATTTCCCACTGGAATTCGATGGATTGATTTGGATATTTTCTTCACCTCTGAAAATGTTCCTGGAGTAGCAAACCATATGTAAATCATGTAAACAGGTATGCACATCATCGAGGAGAGGCCAGCGAGCCAGCCCAGCACATGACTCCACCAGGGATACTCATAATCCAAGTATTTAACAGGAACGAATTTAATTATATTGAAGATGAAGACCCCCTGCACAAAAAAAATCCTACATTGACAATTGTCTAGAGAATTCCCTGGAATTTTCTACGCAGTTTTTAAACAATCCTATCATTGACATTAAATCTACGAAAAAAAATAAAGAGAAAATACGTAATAAACATTATTACCCCCAATTATCGCCTAATTCCCAAATTATAATTTCTCATGCTTTCCCACGTCTGTAATTCCCCACAAAAAAAAAACTGTGACATCTAGGGAATTTTGGGGAATCTAATGAACAAAACTCACCACACAAATGGCGGGTGTAGTGACAGTCCAGCAGATCTTCCACCAGAAGCAGGGGTAGTACCCAATCATCTCCTTGATGCCATCGTAAAATCTGTTGACACCAAAGGCCCATGAGACGGCGATGCACTCGAAGAACATGAGGAAAAGGAGGCAGAACCCGCTGACAGCGTAAGAATCCAACAGTTGGAAGACAAACATTCCTCCCTGTGATGGTAAAAACAAATAAAAATTGCCATAAGCCCTGGTAGATCAGAGCCGAAGTTAAACTCTAGCATAAAGGCCCTCAAAATCCCAAACAAAAACAAATGAAAATGTAAACACAAATAAAACCATCAACAACTGATGCAAGTCTAAACTCGACTACCCTATTATTATTGTTTATTATGAGTTTGAGTTTAGAATTTTGTAGTGTTTGAGTTTTCCGTCTCACTGACTTCGGTGACACACGACAATCCAATTAGATAGGACAGGAAGCAGACGATGGCGACGAAGATTTCCTTGCGTTTCCGAAGGAGCCGAGGCCATTCGTCAACTGCAGCTGTAATGAATCCTTCAACTGTGCAGAACTGAAAGGATAAATGAGACAAAAATATTATCCTCGGAATTCATTCAAGTCAATTCAATTATTGATTACAGTGTACGAAACGGGGCGCCAGGGACTGAATTGTTGAACAGCTGAACAGCACCTGGCTGCAAACGACCGGGGCTAGACAATCCAAGGCCTTCATCAGTGAGTGGAGCATGAAACGCACCGAAACACTGATGAAACTGGATAGGAAATCCCTGAGGTTGACAGTAGCGGCTCTAACAGGGCACTGCAGACTCAGGAAGCACCTTAACCTGATGGGACTCTCTGAGGAGACCAACTGCAGGTTCTGCGAAGATGTAGTGGATGAAACT